>PVHX01024233.1:0-24399 GCA_004024805.1 Geosciurus inauris
AGGCCCTGGACTCCATCCCCAGCACCAAAAATAAATAAATCAGCGGCACACAGCTCTTTTCAAAGGGCTTTTTTTTTTAATATTTTTTTTAGTTGTAGATGGACACAATATCTTCATTTTATTTATTTATATGTGGTGCTAAGGATCGAACCCAGTGCCTCACACATGCAAGGCAAGCGCTCTACCATTGAGCCACAATCCCAGCCCTTCAAAGGGCTTTGATACTCATCTGATTCTTACAAAATTCCTGCTTACTAAACAGGCAGGTAAAAAGAATATTTTCCATTTTTTCAGATAAGAAAAACGGGTAACTTGCCCAGGTCTTCTGCCTTAAAATCCAGTGTTCTTTCCTCAACAACAGCCAGGCGCGGTGACACACGCCTATAATCCCAGTAGTTTGGGAGGCTGAGGCAGGAGGATCATGAGTTCAAAGCCAGCCTCAGCAATGGTGAGGCGCTAAGCAACTCAGTGTGATCCTATCTCTACATAAAACACAAAACAGGGCTGGGATGTGGCTCAGTAGTTGAGTGCCCCTGAGTTCAATCTCCAGTACCAAAAAATAAATAAATAACACTCAACAATTAGCTAACATTCATGTGCTATAACAGCAAATGTATTACTGTAAACTCAATGTACAGATACTGTTCTTTTAAGTGCTTTACATCTTTTTTGTAAAGATTTTTTTAGTCAATGGACCTTTATTTTATTTACTTATATGTGGTGCTGAAGATCGAATACAATGCCTCACACATGCTAGGCAAGCACTCTACCACTGAGCTACAACCCCAGCCCCAGTGCTTTATATCTTTAAACTCATTTAATCCTTAAAACCCTACTTTGCAGAAAAGATCACAAATCAGAGCACAGAGAGGTTAAGCCACTTGCCTAAGGTCACACAGCTGGAAAATGGTGGAGCCAAGATTTGGACCAGAACGGTTTGACACCTGATTTATGCCGCTTTACCATGAAGTGGAAATAGTGACTTTACGGTCTCTGCCATCTGGTTGCTGTGCTCCAAGTAACTAAAGTAGCTGGACATGTATGGATAACGTGGCACAAATGCATAGATTTGATGCCTAGAAGACCACCTGGCACAGAAAATGCAGTCCATAAATATTGGTTGAATTTATGGAAAATAAATAGATGATTCTCATTTGGTCTGGCAGCCACTTTTTTTTTTTTTTTGGTACTGGGGATTGAACTCAGGGGCACTCGACCACTGAGCCACATCCTCAGCCCTGTTTTGTGTTTTATGTAGAGACAGGGTCTCACTGAGTTGCTTAGTGCCTCACCGTTGCTGAGGCTGGCTTTGAACTCACGATTCTCCTGTCTCAGCCTCCCTAAGTGCTGGGATTACAGGCGTGAGCCACCGCGCCCGGCTCTGGCAGCCACTTCTGAGTAAAGGGAAGCAGATGCAGCCCTTGGGGACTCAGTTTTGTCCCATCTCCTGCCGTGGGTTTGCACCCCCTCCCAGTTTCCCAGCCTCCCAGCAGTGCTAAGCCCTATTGCTTGCTGGACCCTGTTGTGCCAACAGCCATCACCACACAACAGCACAGGTTTCTAAAGTGCCTCTTCTACACTTCCAAACAGCAGGCTGGAAACCCATCAGCGGTGCCCACGTGACAAGCTCACTTGCCCAGCTGCTTCTCCACATCTTTCCTCTGCTGCCACTGCTTGAGTAAACAAATGCCTTTCTTTGGCTCTGGAATACTCTAGAGCCCTGAGCAGATTTTAAAGCAATCTTTATATGGTTACAGCAACTTTCTAGTCTTGAAAAATACTCTGCCAAAAGCCAAAGTATATCAACATAAAAAAAAAAAAATTCACTGACCTTACTTTCCTCTTAAACATGCCCCATCCCTCTGGTATATGGCAATACGATTAATTAAAGCATGCCTAATTAGCATAGCTAGGTCTCCCCGCCTCGCCCAGGCTGAAGGAGCTCCTTGGGGCAGCCTGAGTGCAGGTGCATGCTGGGAAGTAGAGCAAAGGTCATCCCCATGGCACTGGAGTCAGGTTTCAGAAACAACTGCCAGGCTGGCCAAATATGGAGGATGAACACATGTGCCTGTTGCAGACAGCAGGCTGCCAGCTTCCCTGTTAAGGGCGGCAACTGCCCACACCGGGTCTGCTGGGTCATCCCAAATCCTTCCTCACCTCCAAGAGAACAGGACGGACAGACCCACCCAGGCCCAGAGGACACCAAGGCCCAGCCAGCGAGCACCTCCTGTGTCAGGCCAGCAAAGGGACACACACGGGTGGGATTTCAGCCCTCTGATGTGGCGCAGCCTGATCTGGTGAAGAAAGGAACACCCTGCGCTCTGTCCAGTTTGAGTCCTCGCCCTTCCCCCTTAAGGAGTCTGCAGTCCTGATTAGATTGTGCCCTGTGTGGAAGGGCTGCGGAGGTTCTGGGTAGACACCAAGAAATAAAAAAGGGCACCTTCAGCCAGGCACGGTGGCACACACCTGTAATCTCAACATTTTGAGAGGCTGAGACAGGAGAATTGTGAGTTCAAAGCCAGCCTCAGCAATGGCGAGGTGCTAAGCAACTCAGTGAGACCCTGTCTCTACATAAAACGCAAAATAGGGCTGGGGATCAAAAACAAGGCCATGTTCAGTGTGAAGCCAGGGGAGCGTCGGCAGGGGACTCTGTACTCTTTGCAACTTCTCTATCAATCTAGAAATATTCTAAATAAAAAGTTTAATTTTTTAAAAAGGATGTGGTTCCTACCCTCATGGAACTTGAATGAATGGATACAGATGATATTGACCTTCCCTATGTCCAAAGCATTGGGTTGTAAGTGGTAGGTATCACCCTAAGAGGACCCAGGAACCTCAAAGATGCAAGAGGTGATGCATTCTTTTTTTTTTTTTTTGGTACTGGGGATTGAACTCAGGGGCACTCAACCACTGAACCACATCCCCAGCCCTATTTTGTGTTCTATGTAGAGACAGGGTCTCACTGAGTTGCTTAGCGTCTCGCCATTGCTGAGGGTGGCTTTGAACTCGCAATTCTCCTATCTCAGCCTCTTAAAGTACTGGGATTACAGGTGTGTGCCACCGTGCCTGGCAAGAGATGATGCATTCTGACTGCTTGTGTCTAGAGGAAAGGAAACTCTGAGACTTTAAGACCACGCCCATCTTTTTAAAAAAATTTTTTTAGATGTTGATGGACCTTTATTTTATTCATTTATTTTATATGCAGTACTGAGAATCGGCTCCAGTGCCTCACACATGCTGAGCAAATGCTCTATCACTGAGCCACAACCCCAGCCCCAAGACCACGCCCATCTTGACATCTGGAATGTGTTTGATATGTTAGAAGCAATCAGGTTTAAGGAGGACTAGCTGAAGGCAGAAAACCAAACCCACATGCCCTAGGACCAATCTGCTCACCTCTTTCCCTGTTTGTAAATGGGGACAAATCCCTGCCCTCCCTCCCTCAGTGGTTACAGGAGAGAGAGAGAGAGAGACTCTGTTCAAGGAGCTGGCTGCTGGGTGGCTGCTGGGTGCGCTGTGATGTCCTCTCCATCACACTGGACATGCAGACAGGAAGCTCGGTTCTCCTGCCCTCTAGAACTCCTACATCCGCCCATTCTCAGGCTATAGCAGCAGAAGGCTTAACTCAGGACAAGAGGCAGGAAGCCCGGGCGGTGCTCCCACCGCTCACAGTGGACTGCTGATGTCCATGTAGGCCTCTGGGCTCTGCACCTCCAAGGTCATATTTGTAAGAGGGCATCATAATCACAGGGCTGTTCTGAAGGTCCAATAAAATAGAACCTGCACGTCACTTAGCATGTGGCTAAACCATGGTGGGCATCAGTCAGGCATACTAGTGACTGTTATTATAGGAAGAAACAGATCCAAAGCTCCTTAACTGAGACCCCCGTGGCTACTTCAGTGTAGGCCAAAGCAGGCAGTCAGACCCTCAGAAGAGGCACCTGGCCTGAACATGGAACCAGGCCATTCAGGTGCATTGGTGACTGTGCCAGTGACAGGGACCCCTGCCTCTGGACCAGGTGTGATGCATCTACCGAGGAATTCTCCATTGCTCTGAATACGGAATTGGTGCTAATTGTCCTTTCGCTGGATTTCTTTCCCATTACTGTCCCACCTGCTGTCAGTACAGGTGAGAAAAAGCTGCTAGCCTGAGGCCGTCATAACATTGAGCTCCTGGGTTCCTCAGGAGCTAAAGAAGGCCCTTCTGTTGTCTCAGCACCAGGCATTTACAGCTGTTAGCAACACACACACAGGGACAGGCCCTCTATCCACCAACAGGACAGCACACAGCGCCTGGGCCAAGGCCGACCTCGGCCTGCAGAAGCGGACTTCACTTCCTCCCTGCGGCTTTCTCTCCATCTCCGACTGCAGGTGTGCAGGGAGGCTAGGCCCCAGGAAGGAGGGGCCTGGGCTGGCTGCCTGAGTGTCAATCACTGAGGAAGGAGCTCGAGTAACAAGCAGGACTGAGCGGGCAGCAAAGGCAGCCCCCGCAGTGGACTGAGAGCTGCCTTGACCGACCTGGTAGAGCAGGCTGCAGGCTCAGTGTGGAGCTTTCCTCTGCCACTGGCTTCCTTCCGAACACAGAGCAGAGACCAAAGCCAGGATCTTAATAATGTGCGTGCTGAAACAAGAAATGACTGTGACTGGTCAACAGGTCCCGAGATGAGCTGTTAAAGTGGGTTTCTTGAGAAACTCCAAACTGTCAGTAATTCACTCAACAAATGAGTAGTTGCCAAAGAATTGCAAAAGCAAAAATCATTAAAATAACCAGCTGGCCTGCTGCCAAGAGGCTCAAAAGAGAGGTCCTTTCACGCTGACGTCCTCACTCCCCTCCACAACTACCTGAAGGCCCCACTAGGGCCCCTTCTGAATCCCAAGCTGCTCTGTCCACCTCCTGTCTCTCTTCTGACCTCACCTCTGCCCCCAGATGGGTGATATCCTCCTGCTTCCTAATCGCTCAGGAACTTTCCACCTTTCCAGATGCCTGGCTGACCTCGGAACCCATTAACTTGAGGCCCTTTCAAATATGCTGATTTTTCTTTCATCTTCCCAGAATTTCATGGTTGAAAAGTGAACCAGAAGCCAGGCGCAGTGGCTCAAGCTTGTAATCCCAGCACTTTGGGAGGCTGAGACAGGAGAATCACGAGTTCAAAGCCAGCCTCAGCAACAGCGAGGTGCTAAGCAACTCAGTGAGACCCTGTCTCTACATAAAACACAAAATAGGGCTGGGGATGTGGCTCAGTTGTTGAATGCCCCTGAGTTCAATCCCTAGTACCAAAAAAAAAGAAAAGTGAACCAGAGACTTTGCTATCCCTGATGTGATCACCAAGCTGTTTTGTCTTCCCACCTGCGGAGCCCAGAGCCCCTCTACTGCCCTGACACCAGGGCCCGCTGCCCTTCACTGCCCTCGTGGGGGTGCCACTCACTAGCCCCTGACTCCATGCCTGCTCCAGTTTTCTAGGCTTCTACTCTACAATCTCAGGACCTCCACTTCCTCCTATAGCAATGAATTACAGAACTGCACACTTAAAAACAGTGGAAATGTCCCATTTTATGTTACACATTAGCAAGTTTAAAAAAAAAACAAAAAACCCAAAACAAAGAAAAAAGCAGCAGCGCCCACCCCCAGTTCCTGTAGGAAATGCCATGATGTGTTTGCTTGTGAGCTCACTGTCCACTCTCCCCTGTGGAAGGGAAGCTGTGGCTGGGGAGATCACGGCTGAACTGTTCAGGTGCTAGAATAGTGCCCAAGGAGCAACTTTTTATTAATTAAACTCATTTTTTTGTTTTTTTTTGGTTTTTTTTGGTACCAGGGATTGAACTCAGGGGCATTCGACCACTGAGCCACATCCCCAGCCCTATTTTGTGTTTTTTTATGTAGAGACAGGGTCTCACTGAGTTGCTTAGCGCCTTGCCGCTGCTGAGGCTGGCTTTGAACTCGCGATTCTCCTGTCTCAGCCTCCCTAAGTGCTGGGATTACAGGCTTGAGCCACCGCGCCCGGCTCAATTAAACTCATTTTTAACTGATACATAAAACCAAAAACTATACATACTAATGGAGTACTATATGATGTTTCAATTTATGTATATTTTGACCCGGCACTGTAGCACATGACCATAATCCCAGCGACTTGGGATGCTGAGGCAGGAGAATTGCAAATTTGAGGCCAGGCTCGGCCACTTAGCAAGACCCTGCCTCAAAATAAAAAAAAAAATTAAAAAGGGGAATGTGGCTCAGTGGTTGAGCAACTGGGTTTAATATACATATTACTGTTTAAATCAGGGTAAATGTGTCTATCTCCTCAGACATTTGTCATTTAAAAAAATTTTTTTTTAGTTGTCAATGGATCTTTATTTTATTTATTTATATGCGGGGCTGAGAATCGAACCCAATGTCCCACACATGTCAGGCAAGCGGTCCACCACTGAGCCACAAGCCCAGCTCACATTTGTCATTTTTATATGAAAACATTCTAGCTGTTGGAGAGGTTGAGCTTCTTCCTCCCACTAAGTGTGACTCTGTCCCCACCGATCAACCTCACCCACCCGGCCCACCCTCTAGCAGTGGCCTTCCACTCTCCACTTCTTTGTTTTTTTGGGTTTTTTTTTGGTACTAGGGATTGAACTCAAGGGTACTCGACCACTGAGCCACATCCCCAGCCCTATTTTGTGTTTTATGTAGAGACAGGGTCTCACTGAATTGCTTAGCACCTTGCCATTGCTGAGGCTGGCTTTGAACTCGCGATTCTCCTGTCTCAGCCTCCCTAAGTGCTGGGATTACAGTCTTGAGCCACCGCGCCCAGCTCCACTCTCCACTTCTATGAGAGTTTCTTTAGACTCCACGAGGCAGCTCACACAGACCTTGTCCTTCTGTGCCTGGCTCATGTCACTTAACGCAGTGATCTGCAGTTCTACTCATGTTGAATAAAAACAGTTTATTAACTTGCTGGCTTGTCTATTGGTCACCAGCTAGTCTGGCTTGTCTGGATCCCTGGCTGGACATAAGTTCCACGAGGCAGGGACCTGGATCGTCCCACTCCTCTTTGGAACCACAGCCCCTAAACCAGCCCCTGCACCCCAGTGGAGCTCTGAGAACGTTCCTGAGTGAGAGCTTGTGGCCAAGCCCTTGAGCTCTGCTGGGAAGTGCTGTGTGGTCCTGAGCCAGCCCGGTGCCCCTCCCCTGGCAGGGAACTCAGGAGCCTTGGACTAGGAGTCCCCAAGACAGCCTGTTGTCCTGTGGCAGTGGGCAAGGGCTGTGACCTCCTGACTGCCACACAAGACAGAACAATGATGATGATGGGCCAGTCCAGGGCTTATCTCCACCCAGATTCCAAAACATTCTCTTCCAAACGCCTCAGAACACACAGCCACATAAGTCAAGCTGGGCTGGGGACCTGAATTCTCCCCTCCCAATAACTCCGTTGAGTCTGAGCCAGTCCTTGAAGCAATGCAGGAGGCCCCCAGATTGCCCAGAATCCATGTGGTAAACCACTGGCCTGGCTATTCTCTGTAACTCCTGGGGACCAGGATTCTAATTCTCACTCCTCCACTCACTCAGGGACCCAGGATGATTGGCGTCTGAGCCTCTTCTTCACCTACAAATGGGGAGTGACCTGCCTGGGCCTGCCCGCCTCACGGGATTGTGAAGAGAGTCACATGAACTTGCACGTGTTCAAAGGCGTTACCAGGCCTTGTCATTTCGCAACCTCAAACGTCACTCCCTGCTGGAACACAAATCCATCAAGCACCCCCACCTGGCACGGGCTTCAGGGTGGAGCACCTCTTTTCTTAAAGCAAAGAACACATCACCTTGATGACTAACCCAGATGCACACAGGCATGGCAGGGACCTCAGAGCAGGCCAGCAAGGAGCCAGGGGTCTCGCTGCCTCCCCGACCACACCCACAGGCACTCACGAACCCCAACATCCTCTTCAGGAAAAACCACTGCAATGGAGGCAAAGCAGCTCATCTGCCCCATCCGCCCCTGGCAGATGGCAAACGTCCAGGGCAAAGCCAAAGCGGTGAGCTCGGCAAGCTGCGTGCCTGTGTCATGGCACTGAGAGCTGGTTTGTGATTTAATCTTTTTAATGACAAATTAGTTTTGCCCATTAGAGGTGAAAGTGGGGCCACACCTCATTCCCAGCCTCACTCCAGGACTACAGAAATCAAAGAAGAATGCGAAGGCTTGGTAAAGGCCCCCAGCACCTGCGTCCCAATCCTTTGACAACAGAAGCCTTGTTCTCAATTCCGAGCAGCCACGCCAGTGTGGGGATACGCACACCAAAATGTTATTTCTAAAAACCTAAATGTGTATTGCTCATTTCTTTTCTTGTTTTTCAGTACTGGGGATTGAACTGGGTACCGAACTAGGTACCCGACCACTGAGCCACATCCCCAGCCCTATTTTGTGTTTTATGTAGAGACAGGGTCTCACTGAGTTGCTTAGCACCTCGCCTTTGCTGAGGCTGGTTTTGAACTCGCGATTCTCCTGTCTCAGCCTTCCAAAGTGCTCGGATTGCAGGCGTGCACCGCTGCACCCAGCAATGGATTACTCATTTCTACTGTTTTACAACTTACTGGGGGCTAATGGGAGTAGGCAGAGGACAGGGAGAAGGAGAAACCTAAATAATCAAATGCACATGCCACACCAAATGTCTACAGCCACAGATGTTAGCGGGGCTGAAAGCCACGTGCAGGGCACCACACATCCCGTACCTGCACAGGGTCAGGGTTCGGAGGCCACAGGACAACATTATGCAAGTTGGCGTCCTCCTGCTGAAAGCCAAGAGGGCTCATGGTTAAGACAGGCTGAGGGGAACAGAGACCTGCAGGGCCTCTGGCTTCTACTCCCAGGCCCCGTGTGCAGGATGCACTCTTGTGTGGCGTGCTCCTGTCCACCCTGCCAGTGGACACCCGGTTGGAATCAGACAACAGAGAGAGAGGAAGCCATAGCGAGGATGTGTGAAGAGAGCAAGCCTAGTCCTGGGCAGGTGTGTCCCTCCTCCTTTGCCCCAGTGACATGGCTGGCCTGCACACCTGCTCCTTGACCTGCGGACAGGAGGTTCCTCAGGATCACGCCTTTCTTCCCAAGTTCTCTTATAAGCAGGCTGCAGGGACCCCCAGTGCATTTCCCAGCTAAAGAGCCTGCTGAGAGGAAGGGGGCCTAAGGGGCTCCCACAGCACACAGAGCCAAAGAAACCAGTGTGGCGGCAATAGTGACCATCCAGGTGTGAGGTGAGAGGGCCATGGGAATGATGAGGGGAGACCTTAGATGAGACGATGTACTGGATCCGTGCCACCTCTGTCCTCTGAGAAACTGCTCCAAGCTCTGCAGGTGGGCCGTCACTGAGCAGGCCTGCCTGTGCCCTCCAGGGGTTGGTGCATGACTTGGGCTGACTACCAGAGGGTCCACATTCTGGACGCAGTGTTTGATCCCAGGAAAGGCACAGGACACAGTTGGGGCTGGTCTGATTCCTTAAGGAGGACAGATCGGGCTGGACCGCTAGCTGGCAGAAGCATGGAGACCTGGAGTTGAGAAGGGCATCTCTTCTCTTCCTCCAGACTGAGAGCATGTCCCTGAACACTCAGGAATCATGGAGGCAAGCAGAGCGAGGCCCAGAGAGGAGGGAGCTCAGGTCATCTTTGGAAGCTCTGGACTGAGCCAACCTGTGGCTGAAGCTTGTGGGCTCCTCAGTTCCACCAGCCAACGCCGGTCTCTGCCCACCCGCATTGGAGATGGGCTTCTGTCTCCTGCAGTGGCCCCCCACCCCGAAAGTCCTAATTACACAAAAATTCAGAAGGCTCAACGGCCAAGCCATCAATTAATCACAGGGTGATGTAGTAGACCTGGGAGTGGCAGTGTGCAGAGTCAGGTGGCCCCCAGATTCTGGTCTTAGATGGCGGAATGGATCATGGCGCCCAGGAGAAGCAAGATCGGGGAGAGATGCTGAGTGGGGTCTGAGGAACTCGGTGGCTGTAGAGATCCCCAGGCAATGTGGAAAGCTCACACCTGGAGAGGCTGGAGATGTGAAACTGCAGATCCCGGAGGGCAGGCCTGACTCTCAGCTGGGCACACACAGCAGGGAGGCTAGGTGGGCGCTGTCAGGCCTGGGTAGCAAGGGGGCAGGCAGAGTGGGATGAGGGCATCTAAGCCCCCCAAGCATTTTTACCTTTCTGATTAGTAAGTCCTGAGGCATTTTAAGTCATTGCTTGCAAGGCCATAGCAAGATGGGCCCTTGAACCCCGAGGAGAGGAGTGGGAGGTGGAATCCCCTTTCTGGAAAGCACTTTGGCTAATCTGCACAGAGCGAGAGCCCAGAGCCGTTGGAGAGTCCTTACCCTTCATCTGATAGTGTCCCATTGTGTGGGTCTCTGCCAGGTGACAAGAGCAGCCCATCCTGGACAATGGGGAGGATTCTCATTTTGCCCGAGTTCAGGTCAAAATTTACCTGGAGTTAGGGACGTTTATCCACCGCCCCGAGGAGTTCTGTTAAAGCAGTTAAGGAGGCAAAGGTTCCTCTGCTCTTGGCATTGTTGGTCCTCTGTGCGGGACAATTCCTTGTTGGGGGAGACTATTCTAAGCATTGCAGAATATTTTGCAGCAATCCTGACCTCCACCTACTTACTAGATGCCAGAGCCCCTCTCATCTCAAATGTTTTCACCAAAATTGTCTCCAGACATCGCCAAAGGCCTCCTAAAGGACAAAAATCAGCCCTGGGTCAGAACCACTGCTCTGTTCCGTTCAGAGAGCAGTGGGGACTTGAGGGAACTTAAAGGGAGCCATGAGACCTCAGGGAGTGGGGGAAACCCAGCCCCTTGGTTTGTTAATGAGGAGTGAAGGCCAGGCTCAGGAAGTGCCCTGGGCTACACCTGGCCTTGGAGGGCTCCCAGCAGATGGCTGTGCCTCCTCCACTCCAACACAGCAGGGAACAGTCCTTCAAGGGGAGCTAACAAGCAGAGGGATCTGAGCTGACCCAGCCAGCAGGCACCCTTGCAGGGTCCACAGAATGTTCAAAAATAACCAAGCTGGGTGCGGTGGCTCACGCTAGTAATCCCAGCACTTAGGGAGGCTGAGACAGAGGATGGCAAGTTCAAAGCCAGCCTCAGCAATGGCGAGGTGCTAAGCAACTCAATGAGACCCTGTCTCTACATAAAACACAAAATAGGGCTGGGAATGTGGCTCACTGAGTTTAATCCCTGCTACCAAAACAAAACAAAACAAAAACCGAAACTGCTTGCCAACTTTTTTTTTTAACGTAAGATTTATTTTACACAATCTTTTAGAAAACAGGAATAAGCAGGTCTCAGCTCATTTTGTGGGGCTAGCCTTACTGATTCCAAAACCAGATTCCAAAAGAAAACTACTAAGCAATATTTCCTACAAATTTAGGTACAAAAGTTCTCCACAAAATATTTGCAAATTGATGCTAACAAGTGTCAAAAAAATGATACACCACAACCAAGTGGGATGTATTCCAGGTGTGCAAGGCAGGTTCAACATTTGAAAATCAGCCAGTGCCATCTGACATAAACAGTCCAGAGAAGAAAGATACTATGATTATTCCAATTGATACAGAGGAAGCATTTGACAAAATCTAACACCTGCTCATGATTTTAAAAAATCATAAGCAAACTAGAATAGAGAGGAACTTCCTCAATTTAAGCAAGAGTGTTTATAAAAACCCTGCAGCTCAATTGCTTAACAGCAAAGACTGAATGCGTTCCATAGGAGCTGAACAAGGGAAGGGTTCCTCTCACTGCTCTTAATTAACATATCACTGGGAGTTGTGGTGCCGGTAATAAAGAAAAAAAGAAAAGAAATGAAAAGCATAGAGAATGGAAGAAAAGAAGCAAACATGTCTCTATTGCAAATGACATGATTAGCTACATAGAAAATCCCAAAGAATTGGTATCAACAATACCAACAAAATAGCCCCTGGACCTGCTAATTGAGCCCATAGGCTGTGGACTACAACATCAGTGCATAAAATTGAGGCACTCACCATAAGTGTGTGGACGCCAAAGTTACACACACGACACCATCTGCAGTCACAGTCCATGTGTTCTGGACTAGAGGACTTAGCATAGGGAAGAAGTTGATTCTTCTCAAGTTGATCTACAGATGTAGCCTAATTCCTATCAAAGTCCCAGCAATCCATTCTAAAATTTATATTAAAAATGATAGGTTCCAGAATACCAAAAACAACTTTAAAAAAGAATAGAGTGGGAAGAATCACTGCGTCTGACTTCAAGACATGTTCTAGAGTAATTAAGACAATCAAGGAAGGAGAACTGAGAACCCAGAAATGACCCACACCAATATGCTTAATTTACTGAGCCACATCCCCTGCCCATTTTACTTTTTATTTAGAGACAGGGTCTCACTAAGCTGCTTAGGGCCTCACTAAGTTGCGGAGGCTAGCCTCGAACTTGTAATCCTCCTGCCTCAACCTCCCAAGTTACTGGGATTACAGGCAGGCACCATCACGCTCACCAGTTTACTGATTTTTGGCAAAGATACAAAAGTAATTCAGTGGAGGAGGAATGGCCTTTGCTGGAGAGACAAACAGTAATGGGCAAAACTATAACAAACACCAAGAAATAAACCTCAACCTCAAGGGAACAAGAAAAGCCCCAAAAGAAAATATTTGCAAAAGACACATCTGAAAGAAGACTGCTATCTAAAATTTACAAAATCTCTTAAAATTCGGCAATAAGAATGCCAATGACCTGATTTAAAATGGGCTAAAGACGTTAACAGACCCCTCCCAAAGGAGAGAGAAGACAAGTTGGCCATGAAAAGATTCTCCACACCAGCCGGGCGTGGTGGCTCACGCTTGTAATCCCAGCACTTAGGGAGGCTGAGGCAGGAGAATCGCGAGTTCAAAGCCAGTCTCAGCAATGGCCAGGCGCTAAGCAACTCAGTGAGACCCTGTCTCTACATAAAACACAAAATAGGGCTGGGATGTGGCTCAGTGGTCGAGTGCCCCTGAGTTCAATCTCCAGTACCAAAAAAAAAAAGATTCTCCACACCATCAGGCACCAGGGAAATAAAGCAACAACGAGACACCACTACACACTACGAGCATGACCCAAATCCAGAACCCTGACCAAACGCTGGTGGGCATTTGGAAGAATAGTGCGTTAGTCAGAGACCACGTCACAGCCTCCCACTGCTGTGAACAAAATACCTAAGAAAAAGCACACGGAAGGAGGAAAGATGCATTTTGGCACTGGTTGCCAAGGGTTCGGTTCATGGTGGCCTTTATAACAAAGCCCTTCACCAAACCACTGAGTTCCAAGTCCATAAGTGGATCAATCCATTCACGAGGTCAGAGCCCGCATGATGCAGTCCCCTCTCAACACAGTGGCCTTGGGGCTCACCCTTCAACATATGAACACGGGGGACATTTAAGATCCAGACCATAGCAAACAAGAGCCCCCTCATTCACAGGCTGGGGAAGGCAAAGTGGCAGAGCCTCTGTGGCAGGCCATTTGGCAGGTTCTTACAAAACCAAACACCCTTCCCACGGGACCCAGCCGTCCCACTCCTTGCGATCTCCCCAGAGGAGTTAAAACTTAGGTCTCCACAAAAACCCGCACATGGATGTTTATGGCATCTTTATTCAAAATTTGGAAGTAACCAAGATGTTCTTCAGTAGATACGTAAACTCCAGCACATCCAGACAATGGAGCATTGTTCGGTGCTAAGAAGACACCAGCACCCAAGCCATGAAGACACAGAGGAATCTCAAACACACATTGCTAGAGAAAGGAGCCCCTCTTAAAAAATATTGTGTAATTCTGATTAGATGACATTCTGGAGACGGTAAAAACTACAGAGATGGTAAAAAGCAGAGATCTTGGGGCAGTGAAAATACTCAGTGTGATACTATAATGGTAGATACACGTCATACATTTGTCAAAATTCACAGGAGGTACGACATCCAACACGAACCATCATATCATCTGTGGACTCTGGAGAATAAGAGGTCAGCGTAGGTTCATCAGTCATAATAAACCTACCACACGATGCGGGAGGTAGGGTACTCTTTAGGTAGTTATGTTTGTGTGGGGACAGGGCGCACATGGGAAATCTCTGCACCTTCTGATCGATTATGTTGTGAACCTAAAACTGCTCTAAAAAAGAATCATTTTCCTCCCTGGCGGGGCTGAGGATTGAACCCAGGGCCTCATAGTAGGCAAGTGCTCTATCACTAAGCTACATCCCAAGCCCAATTTATTAAAGAAAAAGAGAAAATGAGCTTGAACCTGAATTTAGCACCTTACACAAAAATTCACTCAAAATGGATCATGAACTTGAGCATAAATGTAAAACTTAAAAAAATTATAGGAAAATAATAGGAGAAAATCTTTAGGATATAAGGCTTGATACCAAAAGCACTATCCATGAAAGAAAAAACTGATAAATTTTACCACTTCAAGATTTTAAACTTCTGCTTCATAAAAGACCCTGATAAAAAGGATGATAAATTCTAGAATAAGAGAAAATATTTCCAAGCCATAATCTGACAAAGGACTACTATCTAGTCTATATAAAGGACTCTTAAAACTTAACACTAAAATAACAACAATAATGATACTGATAATCAAATTAGAAAATTAACAAAAGATATGAACAGATATCTTACCAAAAAGAATATGGATTATTGCTGGGCATGGTGGCACTATCCTGTAATCCCAGTGGCTCGGGAGGCCGAGGCAAGAGGATGGCGAGTTCAAAGCCAGCCTCAGAAAAAGCAAGGTGCGAAGCAACTCAGTGAGACCCTGTCTCTAAATAAAATACACAATAGGGCTGGGGATGCGGCTCAGTGGTCGAGTGCCCCTGAGTTCAATCTCCAGTATGCCCTCAAAATTAAATAAGTAAATAGATAGACAAAAAAATTTAAAAAAAAGAAAGAAAGAAAAGAATGTAGATAAGAAGGTATCCACGGGATACATTCCAAGACCACAGTGAATGCTGCCTGTAACTATGGTATTACTAAAATCTATATTTACTATGCTTTTCCTATTCATATATACCTATGATAAAGTTGAATTTATAAATTTACCACATCAAGAGATTAATAGCAATAATTGATAATAAAATATAATCATACAATAAACTATAATAAGTTATGTGACTGTGGTCTTTTTCACTCTCTTCCTTGTGATATGAGATGATGTAATTGTCAACATGATGAAATGAAGTGATATGAATAATGTAGGCATTGAGATGTAGCATTAGGCTACCATCTAAGGGTTACAAGCATCCCAGTACTATGATAGTTGATCTAATAACCAAAAGCACCACTGAATGACTAATGAGTGGGTAGCATATACTGTATGGAAACACTGGACCAAAGGATGATATACATCCTGCACCAGATGGTGTAAGATTTGATCATATTACTCAGAACAGTGTCTAGTTTAAGACCTAAAAATTGTAATTTCTAGAACTTGTACATTTAATATGTTTAGGTCATAGTTGACCACAGATAACTGAAACTTTAGAAAAAGAAACAACACCTACAAATGTCAAATGCATGTGAAAGTTTTTCAACATCATTATACATCAGTGAAATGCAAATTAAAACCACCATGAGATCACACAACACATCTAAGAGACTGGCAGCATCAAATAGGGGTAACACCAAATGATGGCCAGGATGCAGGGAAACTGGATTGCTTATAAACTGCTCATGAGAATGTAAAATGGTATAGTGACTGGAAGACAGCCTGGCAGTTCCTTCTAAAACTAAGCATGCAACCACCACATGACCCAGCAATTGCTCTCTTGTAATAGCCCAAAATGGGAAGTGACCCAGTTATGCTTCAATGGATGAATGATTCAAGGAATTATATAGTGGAATACTACTGTATTCCATACAGTGGAATACTATTCAGCAATACATACAACTTGGATGAATCTAAAGAGAATTGTACTGAATTAAAACAAAACAAAACAAAACAAAAAAACCTGTCCTAAAAGGTCATACACTTTTTAAAAAAATTTTTTTGTAGTTGTAGATGGACAGAATGTCTTTATTTTATTTTATTTTATTTTATTTTATTGGGTACTGGATATTGAACTCAGGGGCACTCGACCGCTGAGCCACATCCCCAGCCCTATTTTGTGTTTTTTATGTAGAGACAGGGTCTCACTGAGTTGCTTAGCACCTCACCCTTGCTGAGCCTGGCTTTGAACTCACGATTCTCCTGTCTCAGCCTCCCAAGTCACTGGGATTACAGGCGTGTGCCACCGCGCCCGGCTTTATTTGTTTATTTTTATGCTGTGCTAAGGCTCGAACCCAGTGCCTCACACATGCTAGGCAAGTGCTCTGCCACTGAGCTACAGCTCCAGCCCTAACAGGTCACACATTGCATGATCTATATAACATTACTGAAATGACAAAATAACAGAAATAGAGGACAGATGAGTGGCTGCCAGGGTTAGGAATAGGGAAAAGAGGGAACTGGGTGTGGCTATAAAAGGGCAACCAGAGGAATCAGTTGTGATACTGTACAATGGTCTTGCAAGACGTTATCCTTGAGGGAACCTGGGTAAAGGGCACATGGGATCTCTCTGTATTGTTTCTTAAAATTGCATGTAAATCTACCATTATCGCAAAGTAAAAAAATTTAATAAAAAAAAATTTAAGACATTTAGAAAAGTAGGGGTTTCTGGCTTCTTTTAAAGAAACAGGAAAAATCCTGCAAACACAGAGCTCTCATTCCACAGGGCAACCCTGAGCTGGAGTTGACGGTGGCTCCCTTTGGACAAGAGCTCACTTGTTTGCTACAGTACCCACCCCTCCCTATTGTCTCATACCCACACCAATCGTTTCTTGCCTGACCATAAAATCCCTGGAGTCTGCCACCTTTTCTTTTGATGGTTTCTGTTTTCCTGCTTGAGAAAAGAAAATTATAAGGAAGAAAATGCCATAGGGAAAATAAGTTGCAGTAGGCTGGCTTTTGGATCCAATTTTCTCATTCAAAGAACCCAATACCATGAATCCAAAATTTCCACTCTGTGTGGGGTAAATGAGAAAGTGTGTCTCCCTGATTTTTCTCACCAGGATATTGTTAATATTCTCCAACTTAAAATGGATCATGATAGAATTTGGATAAATTTTATTCCAGTCTTAGGCACAATTGGGTAGTTAAAAGCCCATTCCTCAATTGTGAAAACCTTGCCTAACCTAAGAACAACAGTTTGCATTTCATCTGCTCAACACAGATCAATTTTAAAATCATTTGTAATGGCCACAGCTCTATGTAGAGGAAGCATGTAGGGGGAAAAAAAGTTGTATTTTAACCTCCTCTGCCAAATCCATGTTAAGTTGCTGAGTGGGCACAGTCTGGGCATAGTGTGCCAAATTCTAATTACGTCAATTTTAGAAGCTCAGAATAAAAAGAAAAACTAGTGTTCATGGCTTATAAAGAGACAATTCTGAAAATGCACTGAAAAAATGCCTCCATAGCAACATGAGTGCCCACATGTGTCTAGGCATAAGCTGGGCTTTGCTTGGTCCTTCCTAGGCACAGAGGAGACACTGGGGAGCAGGAAGGAGTGTGGTCAAGGTCAGCTAAGAGAGCCGTCTGACTCTAGGGAGGAGCTTCCTGATACCCACCTGGTGCTCCGAGGTGCTGTTCTCGTTGCCCATGGTGACTCCGGGTGTCCAGAGTCCCTCAGAATTTTGTCAGGGGCGACTGGAAGAAATGAGAGGGTGTCAACATGTGCAGAATGGAAGGCTTTTTTGATCTGCTCCTCTCCCTCAACTCAAAAGCCACATGATGTGAAAGGTTTATCTCTGCAGCCACATCATGGAAAATTACTTTTGAAGGGTTTTCTTTTGCAATATGCCACCCAGACTCCTTTCCTAGTACAGGCTGGTGTTTTTACTCCCCGCCCTGGGGCTGGCAGACACTCTGGAAGGCGAGATTGTTCCCGAGTCTGCCTTCATGCCAGTGTACACACAGATGTATATACACAAACAGTGACGAAAGGGGCCTGTGAGCCCATGAGCTGGAGAAGCATAGCTCATCGAGTGTTTTCTGTTTCCAATTGTGTTCATCTTGGAAATTCAGCGTGACTGGTTTCTCACTGCCTCTGACAGCGGAGCTCGGTGTCCAACATTAGGAGGCGTGAAACCCACAGCTCCTCAACAACATATGGTTTTCATAGTTTTCACTCTAAACACTTGTTTCATGGAGTCAGTTTCACTTCTGCACATATTTTTATGAAAGCAGAAGGGTCTCCTTGCTGAGGAAATAGGTAGTTGGGAAAAAATCACGGAAAACTGCCAAGACAGCTGGAGTCATTCCACGGTGCTCATGTGGTGACCTGGTTTGTTTATTCGGGATTATTGTAATGATGATGTGTCCCACACTGACGTCATGCACCCAAGTTCCTGACACCCTGTCACACGAGCAGGACCAAGCTCTTACCTTCACTCTTCTTAGGCGGAGAAACTTACAGAAGACTTTAGAAATCAGAGACTTTTACAGCTGGTGTCTTGGAGACATCTATCTAATCCAATAGGGACACTGAGCCTGGAGAAGGCAAGGAGCCTGCCAAAGACCCAGGACAAGAGCTAGAAATAGAAGCCAGCCTCTTGCCTTCTAATTCAAGATTCCCCCCTCCCCCAGCGAGAAGAGAGCTTTCATGGTATTATTTCCTCAGAAAACTTAAAATTCACCCATTGGTTTGTTTATTATTCAATCAACACCGAGGGAGTAGTTAACATGGACTATGTGGACTGACTGATCATTGGAAATAAGACACAAGTATTGTGAGCAGGTCCAGGTAAAATGCCTCTAGCAGAAAATCCCAAGCGATGTCACCCCAGTCCTCAGTCCTCTCACCCCTAGCCCCCTGAAATGATACGATCCCTTATTAATTCCTTGCCATTTGCTGTGGATACGCACACGCACACGCACACAATATCTCAGGCTCACTTATGGAATGAAAAAGTCTTCAGTTATTTTAAATGGGTCTCCAGGCACAGTGGCACACACTACTGTAATTCTAGCAACGCGGGAGGCTGAGGCAGGAGTATCACAAGTTTGAGGTGGCTTCAGCAATTTAGCAAGGTTCTAAGCAATTTAGCGAGACCCTGTCTCAAAATAAAAGATAAAAGCGACTGGGGATGTAGCTCAGTGGTAAAGGACCTCTGGGTTCAATCCCCAGTACCAAAACAAAGATTAAAATTGATCACTTCAGTTTATTTCTTCCATTCATTTATTTGGAAGGTGACTTTTCACTAGAAAATGTTGAGTGTTACTATTATTAACTTCTCTACATCCACCAAGTTCAACAGTAGGAAATGATAGTTTCATATAATCCAAAGTGATATTAATTTTTGGCACTGATTCGCCAGATAAATTTAATAACTTTATTAAAAACTAGGTATCTGAACTAGGGTTTTGGGGGCGGGTAGTTGTGGGGAGGGACAGGGATTGAACCCAGGGGCATTTAACCACTGAACCACAGCCCCAGCCCTTTTGTAGTTTATTTAGAGACAGGGTCTCCCTAAGTTGCTGAGGCTGGCTTTGAACTCCCGATCCTCCTGCCTCAGCCTCCCAAGAGGCTGGGATTAAGAACTAGGTTTTTGAACAGACTGAAGACAATGGTGAACACCATTCAGATCAGCAGAGGGGAAGGCCGAGCATCTGGAATCCTCCGCTGGGGTCTCTGCAATTCCCAGGATCCCAGCCAGGAGGGAGGCAGCAATGTTCTGCTTTCCACTTACCTTTAGGAACGGCCTGGAATTTGGATGCTGCCTCCAGAGAGTCTGCTTTCCGGCAGCCGGGCTCTCTCCTCTTCCATTCAGAACCGAGGCCCTGAGCCACCTCAACCACCGGGCAAACAACCTGTCTCCACCCCAGCACTGGCACAAACCAGCTGAGCTTCCTACCTGGGCCTCCGCGCCGTGGAGATTAGACAAGCCTTCCTGCCCACATGGAATCTGCACTTGCCAGCCCCTCCCTCCCGGCCTTTCACACACACGATTTGCCCTGTGGTTACATCAGCGGGGCTCCTTTCAGAAAAGGCTTATCAAACTGCAGCAGCCCCTGCCATCTGATTGGCTGCACCCAAAGTCCGGGACGGTCCTGGCCCAGAGTGGCTGGCCAGCCCTTATGCATGACAGCGGGAACAGCCTCTCTTTCTAGGAAGGAGTCAAATGCTCACAGGGCTTCTTGTGTGCACCTGGGAAAATTCCACTGCGAATACCACGGAAAGACAAAGAAAACTTGTGGAAATGCGCTGACGAGGCAGTCAGGCACCTGTTGGTGGAGTGTGTGGAACGTGCTTACCCAGGTGTGGCTGGAGTTTCAAGAGTGAAGCTGTAAAAACAGCAGGCGTGCCGGCGCATTGGGGCGGATGAGGCTCCCGGGACCAGGCAGGACCCGGGGCGCCCGCCCAAAGACCCTCCAGCGCAGCCCCGCCCGCTTCTCAGGATTCCTCCACCCATTGCCGCCAGCCCCTCCTTTGCATGAAAGTAGCCAGGAGGGTGGGGGCGTGGCAGAGCCTTTCCTTTAAAGGAAAATTCTGCAGAAGCCTGGACCCTGCCTCCAGGTAGGATCACTCCAGGGAAACAAATTAGCATTTCAGGGAAGCCTCCTCGGAGGTATTTGAGACCCCATCAGGGAAAAGCTGGAGGCAGGGGAGAAGCTTAGTACCCCACTGTGGGTTCTGACGGCAGAAATGTGTCCATTTCAACAGATGAGGGGATAAGTACCACCCGGTCTAGCCACACCATGGACTATTATTCAGACATAGAACACAATGAAATATTGATCTAGGTTGTGACTCTGATTAGCCCGCAAAGCGTTATGCTAAGGAAAGAAGCTACTTCTAAAGGGCCACAGGGTGTATGATTCCATTCACAGGCGACATCCGGAATAGGCAAATCCAGAGACAGAAGTCAGAGTGGCGGTGGCCAGGTGGCCAGGGGCTGGCGGATGGAGAGCAACTGCATAAGGGGTACCTGTACAGGTGATGTTATTGTGCGGTGATAAAAGTGTTCCAAGCCGGTCGCGGTGGCGCGAGCCTGTAATCCCAGCACTTAGGGAGGCTGAGACAGGAGAATCGTGAGTTCAAAGCCAGCCTCAGCAATGGCGAGGCGCTAAGCAACTCAGTGAAACCCTGTCTCTACATAAAACACAAAATAGGGCTGGGGATGTGGCTCAGTGATCAAGTACCCCTGAATTCAATCCCCAGTACCAAAAAAAAAAAAAAGGTGTTCCAGAACTAGCTGGAGAGGGCGGTTGCACAGCTTTTCAAGGGCACTAAATGCCATTGAGTTGCTCACTTTCGAATGGCTAATTTCATGTTATGTAAATTTCATCGTAATTTTTAAAAGCATGTTTCACATCTTGGGGTTCTGCCTAAGCTATTGTTTGGAAAAAGGATTCCACCACTAGACGAGAACAAGTTTGGAAAACATTTCTTCTGTGTTTATCAGCATGAGGTTTCTGTATGGTTAAGGTTTGGAGGAATGAGAATGAAGAATGTTTGCCTCCGCCCCTAAAAATCCTCAGAGGATTTTTCTAGGTTAGAGAATCCAGTGAAGCAAAAAATCTTTGGAGGGGACTGGGGTTGTGGCTGAGTGGTAAAGGCGCTCGCCTAGCATGTGTGAGACACTGGGTTTGATCCTCAGCACCACATAAAAATAAGTAAGCAAAATAAAGGCATTGTGTCCATCTACAACTAAAAAAAAAATTAAAAAAAAAAAGATCTTTGGAGGGCCAGCTGGGAATGAAGAGGCAAGTCTTCCACAGGGACAAATGGGGACAAAATAGGGAAAGCCCTGAAAAACTGAAGGGGGTGGGTTGGGAGTTTGCTCCTGAAGAGGGTTCAGGGGAGGAGCTGAGAGGCAACCAGGACTCAGAAGGTGGGGTGCACCAGTGTCTAGCCCGTAGGCATGCGTATTTCTCTGATGTCAGTTTGCTCCACAGTCTACCCTCAGGTCAACTCTGCAGCCAGCACAAATCCAAGTGACTGGGGTTTATAGGAGAGTGTGGGTTAGTTGGGAGGGCTGCGTTCCAGGACTGGGTCAACTCTGAGATCTGTGGTAGTCCACCTAGGCCGCCAAAACAAATCCCGCAGACTGGCAGCTTACACCCAGGTTATTTTCTCAGCCTTCTGGAGACTGGAAGTCCCTGCTCAAGGTAGTGGGGGGCTGTTTTCTTCCGAGGACCCCTGTCTCGTAGACAGGTGTCTCTTTCCTGCATCTTCCCTGTGAGTCTGTGTGCGGATCTCCTCTTCTAAAAAGGACAGTGGTCAGATTGGATGGGGCCACCCATGGGACCTTGTTTGAACTTCATCACCTCTTTAAAGACCCTATCTCCAGTTTGTAAGTACTAGGAATTAGATTTCAACCTGTGAGTGTGGGGAGAACATAAGCCAAATTGGGCATCAGGTGGAAGAAAACCTTGGAGGAGCAGAGTGGGGGATTTCAGGGAATTTCCAGGAAGAATGATACCCACAGTGCTCAGAAGGGGGTGCTGAACCTGTTTGAACCAGAACTCAGGGCAGAGGTGAGTAAGGGCTCAGGTGTGCAGGGCCTGCCAGGTCACTTGGGGCTGCTGCAGTGTGAAGCACCAGGCATTTAAATGAGGAGGACGGCGAGGTCTGGCCTGAGACAGAGGAGCAGCAGCGAAGGATGAGGAAGGGGGCTAGCTGGGCTGGGTGCGTGGTCGGGATCAGCCTGAATATCCAGTGCTGTAGGATTAAGGGGCAGGTAGAGCTGGGCACGGTGGTGCACGCCTGAAATCCCAGCACCTAGGGAGGCTGAGACAGGAGAATCACGAGTTCAAAGTCAGTCTCAGCAACGGTGAGGCACTAAGCAACTCAGTGAGACCCTGTCTCTACATAAAACACAAAGTAGGGCTGGGGATGTGGCCCAGTGGTCAAGTGCCCCTGAGTTCAATCTCCAGTACCAAAAAAAAAAAAAAAAAAAAAAGCAGGGGGCAGGTCAGGGGGCTGGGAATGACAAAACAGGCAAGAGTTCCAATTTCTTCACTGCCTTGCCCTGGACCATCCTGAAGGCTCTTAAGAAACACTGGCTCCATAGCTGGACTTGCACACGCCACACACGCGAGCCCAGGGCCTTGGCACGGGAAGGTTCTGTTCACCTGAAGCCTCAGGTCTGAGAACCAACAGTTCCAGGTCCCTCCCTTCTTTTTTGTTTTTTTTTTTGTTGTTTTTTTAAATTTAAAAAAATTTTTTTTAGTTCTTGATTGACTTTTATTTATTCATTTATTTATATGTGGTGCTGAGGATCGAACCCAGTGCCTCCCACATGCGAGGTAAGTGCTCTACCACTGAGCCACAACCCCAGCCCCCAGGTCCCTCCCTTCTAAAGCAGAATTCCCTCTTGCCTGCCCTTCCGCAAGCTGGCTTCCAGAACCAGAGGCTTTTATTATCCTTACGGTCATGGTCGCTGGGCTGTCCTGTGAGTAGTTAGCATTTCCGGAGGATTCACATGCACCTGCTACTGTGCTCCATTTTACAGAGTCCTTGTAGCAAAGTAAGGAGGTCAGGCCTACTGTCACCCTCCAGCAGACTAGAAAACAGAGGCAGTGAGGTCAGGACGAGGCCAAAGGACACACATCCCACCAAGGGGTGGGACTTTGTTTCTATCCCCTACCCCTTTCCTCCCGTCACACAGGGGGTGGTTTCCCAGGTGAGTCTTGCTGCACACACAAGCTAGTTGCCCAGAGAAGACATCTACCTCTGAGGCTTCAAGTCAAAACCTTATTTATTGAGATTCTGAGGGGATATCTGCACCTCAGAGGAAAACTCACATTAACCAAACTCATAGGCTGCTGCACACAAGGCTATTTCTCTACACCAGGCTGCTTGTTTATTGGCATGGAAAGAGAAACATAAATGGCAAGCAGACCAGGACACTCAAGTTGCCAGAACTGCAGTTGTTCCCCTAAAACATGATATATAGGGTTACTCACAGGAGCCTGAGGAGGCCAGTGGGTGTGGAATCAGAGACAGGGTGTTGGCTGCAGGCATGAATCAGCTGTCAGCTAAGGTGCCTGCAGTCACCATCACCCTTCAGTCACGGCTGGTGAGCACAAACAACTGAAATGACTCTGGCCAACTCAAACGGAAGAGGAGCTCATGGGGGAAAATGAGACTGTCGTTGTTGCTGAGGAAGGCCTGGAGAACCAGGCTCAAGTCAGGCTGGGACAGAAGGCCACCAGGCAGCTGAAACTACTGCCAAGGTCTTGACAAGGAGAGGTCTGCCTGGGCAGCTACCTCTGCTGCCTCAGTGGCAGCTTCTGGTATCAATGGTCATGCCACCTGCCCCTGTACATAACACTAGTGTCACCATGACTGCTGGACCCCGGGCATCACCTTCAACCTCTGTCCTACC
>PVHX01024234.1:0-24409 GCA_004024805.1 Geosciurus inauris
TCCCCTCACACTTCCTTCAGGAACCTGCAACCTTGAGCCCTCCATTCCACCTGTATGTGGCTGAATTTCTGGGCTTTTTCTAGGGCCACAGGCTCTCAGAGTGGCTCATGTCTCACAATCTGTTTGTTACCAGCAGGCCCCTGATGCTACACACGAGCGAAGACTGAATATGTACTTAGAATTAAAAAATATTGGCTAATTATGACCTAACCTGCACTGCCTGTTGAAAATCAAAGTTTCTGGATCCAGGTTCTGCAGAGGGATTTCAGACTTAAGCTCCCATGGCTTTCCCCAGGTCCTCCACTTCCTGGTCCTCCAGTGTGGAAGAGCCCTGAGGTTTCTGTTCCACAGACCAAACCTCAAAGAACCAAGATCTTTACGTCCCTGGTACCTAAAGATCATGTGGGTCATGGGGCCTAGAGGGATAAGCATTGAGCTGAAGGGGAAGGCACAGGTAGAAAGGTCACATGTTCTGGTTTACCTGGGATGGCCTCAGTTTATTTCTATTCTCCTGGAGTCATTAGTAACCCTGCCCCATTTATTCTCCAAAGTGCCGTAGTCTGGATATTAAATGATATGATCATCCTACACAGAGGCCAAATGGAATGATCTCAGAACCCTGGAACCCAGGATCTGTGCAACATGAGGGATCAGCCATGTAGGAGCAGCTGTGACCAACCCAGGCCAGCTCACCCCTAGAACTAGAACTAGGAAAAGGACATCTCTGGGCAGTAGCTTCCAATCTGAAAACTGAGGAGGCCATGTTGCTCTCTCCAGATCTGAATTCTTAAAAGCAGCTGCAGAGTACTTGTCCTACACTCCCACTCCAGCCCACAGAGCACATGCAGGCCCACACGTCCCCAGAGTTCCCAGGCACAGGCCACCAGGAGCCCCAGCCCTGGCTCAGACACATCCTCGCATTAGGGTGTCAAATGACTGAGAAGTCAGTCTTTGATCTGACACAGAGAGAGGGCAGACCCTGCTCCTCTGACAGGTCATGCCTACCATCTCTGGGTTTTCTCCACGGGTCTTCTTGTCCCTTCAGCAGGTCCAAAGAAAGCAAGGTGAAGCAGACTTTGAAAGGGGGGATGATCCTCCAGGCTCCCCACACATTCACCAGGCTGACAGGGCCAGGGGCTACAGGCCACAGAGCTGTTGTTTTCACATAGCAAAGCAGCACTGCTCAGCTGCTGGAGCTGCAGTGAGTATGTGGCTGACACTGTGCAACAAAGGTGACCCAGGAGAGCTCCGCAAAACTCCCAGGGAGGCTGGGAGGAAGGAGCTCACACATGGGACCCAGATAAGCTTTGGCTTAAGAAAAAGGAAGGAGACAAACTAGGCTCCTGGGGTCTGATCCCTGAAGACACCCTAGGGAGCCAGAAAGGAACACACCAAGGCATGCAGCACCTCCTGAAAACACTTCCATCAGCACACCAGCAGAGAAGAGACTTAAAACATGGCAGCACACTCGGTACAGAACAATCACACGAATCCAGCTCCCCGCTCCCACACGTGGAAGGGTTCATGCAACTCACAGGTGCTTATAAAGATGTTCACATGGCCAAGCTGGAGCTCCAGGTGATGCCTCTAAATGCTTCCAGGGGTTCCTCCCCCATCCGTCCTCTCTGCCCTTTCTATCTCCCAGACAATCTGATCCACTTCCAAGGTCTCAACTCCAAACACTATAATGATGTCTTCCAAACTGTTCTCACACCCACCAGAACGCTGAACTGACAAGTGCCTGCTCACACCCTCCCATGGAGAACCCTGAAGCCCTGCAGACTCCATCAATTCAAACACAACCCCAAGCCCACCCCTTAAAACCTGTTCTTCCATGCTGTACATTGGTCCCTCTGAATGGCCCTGCCCTCAGTGCAGATGAAGACCCTTCCTCTTTCCCCAGCTATCAGCCCTACAGAGCCTTTCTGATCTCTGGTATACTGATCTAAATGCCCTTCCCCATCCTATCCCTTCTGTCCCTATCTCTCCCACAGCCTCTGTGCTGGTTCAAGCCCTTATCTCCTACCAGAAGTACTGCAGTGACAGCCTCCTTATGGGACAGAAGCTTCTAGAATATTTCTCTCAAATAGTGGAATAGCCTAAAAACAAAGCCTCCCACCTGGCTTTGTGCAAGTCAAGAACTTCTGATCTTTGGTGCTGACACACAATCGCCGGGAACCTCACTCCTTAGTATCCCAGCTCATGAGCCACACCGCTGCATCCACAGTCCCAGACATCCCGCACTCCAGCTCTACCAGGTGCTTGCTGTTCCTGAGAACACTGTGTTTTCATACTGCTTTACTTGTACCTTCTTCCTCCTCAACTCTGTCCATCCCTAAGAGTTTAAGCAAGTGATTGAGACTAAGTGCAAACTGTCTTAGAAGTCAGATAGACATAGGAGGTTTCTAAATCTTGGCTCTAACATACACTAGCCAGGTAGCCTTCGGTGTCAGTGTGGCCTAACCGTCTGAGAAGCTCATTTGGTTTTCCCAAAACCTAAATGGGCAATTCCCTCCATAGGAATGACCTTAGAAGAAACTAAATGTGTTCACAAACAAATGCACCCACATAAAGAACCTTTCCTGCCTAGTCAAGTGCTAATGGAGGAGGTACTGGTAACTAGCCTGGGGCATGCACGGTGCCAACACAAAGCCATTATGGGCTCTATTGTCCAGAGTAAGAGGGCTGGGCTTGGGCCATCTTTTCTCCAGGGTTTATCCACTCAAGTCCAGAGACACTCTGCAAAACTGTTCCACCTTGAACTGGCGGTGGGGACCACGCTTCCTAAGACACTGCCTAAAAAGGAGTACAGCACCAGAAGGAAAACTGGCCTTTGCCATACTTCTGAGATTTAAACACAAACACACACACACATACTTCTGGCTACATGACACCTGGACAATAAAGCCCTAGCCTTTATCACACTTGGTGATAATTATTCCCTTGGGAAGAATATCTGGTTCAGGGACATCTCAATCTTGAGACACAAGTTTCAGCACATTCTAAAAGTAACTAGACTCAGATTTTCTGAGCAGTTTTGAGACGCCTGCTACATGGCAAGCACCCACACCCCACACCTTCATGAACCTTCACATCAGGGCTCCCAAATCAGCATCCAGCTCCTCGCCTGGTAGAGCCTCCCTCACCTGGTACCCGAATCAATACTGTATCAGCTCTCTCCTGTCATACCAGCCTTGCTACATTGAAAGTGCTCCACATCTAAAGCAAGAGAATTATCATTACAATGGTAGCTAACATTTATTGGCCACTTGCATGGAGCCAGGCATTATCTATACCTTTTTATCTCTCTCCATACACACACACACACACACACACACACACACACACACACACACAGAATGTGCACACGCTGTCAGCTTACTGAGATATACTTCATATATCATACAATTCACTCACTAAGGGCTGAGGGTATAGCTCAGTGGCAGAGTGTTTGCCTAGCATGCATGAGGCCCTGACTTCAATCACCAGAACCACCAAAAACAAAAAAGACCTCATTTATTTAAAGTGAACAATTCAATGACAGAGCTGTGCAAGCACACAACCAATTTTAGAACATATTAATCACCCCAGAAAGAAAGGCCACAGCCATTAGCAGTCACTTGCTGTTTTCTCTCAATCTTCCCGTCTTAGACAACCACTAACATCATCGCTGTCACAGCAGACCATCCTGTTCTGGGTATTTCACATGAAGGAACTACACAGTATGTTGTCTTCTATGACTTTCTTCTTTCACTCACCACAATGTTTTCAAGACACTTGTACTGTGGCATGTGTTACTACTTTATTCCTTTTTATTGCCAAATAATATTCCATTGTATGGACCACACCTATTTATCTATTCATCAGTTGTTGGTTATTCGGGTTGTTTCTACTTCAAGGGACATTAAGAATAACACAGCTATGAATGTACATGTATAAGTTCTCAAACAGATGTCTGTTTTCATTTCTCTTGCTAAATTCCTAGAAGCAGAATTGCTGGGTCTTACAGTAACCAGGTTGAACCTTTTGAAGAACTGCCAGACTATTTTCCAGAGTGGCTGTACCCGTTTCTATTCTCACCAGCAATGCATGAGAATGGCAATTTCTCCACATTCCCAAAGCACTACCGCTGTCTGCCTTTTTTATTATAACCACCCTAGCAGATATGAAGTAGCATCTCACTGTGGCTTGAAGTTGCACTTCCCTGGTGGCTAATGGTTTGAGCCTCTCTGCATATTCTTTTGCCCATTCATGCATCTTCTTTGAAGCAATGTCTGTTCAGATCTTTTGCCAGTTTTTGTTTTTGGTTTTGGGTTTTTTTGTACTGGGGATTGAACTCAGGGATACTCGACCCCTGAGCCATGGCTTTGAACTCACAGTTCTCCTGTCTTAGCCTCCCAAAGTGCTGGGATTACAGGCGTGTGCCACTGCGCCCAGCTTCTTTTGCTGTTTTAATGAGATTGCTTACCTTTTGATTAGAGTAGTTGAAGCCTTTTACATATTTTAAATACAAGTCGCTTGCTACAGGTTGGATATGAAATGTCCCTCAAAGGACCATGTGTTAAGGCTTAGTTCCTCTAGTGGCGCTATTGAGAAGTGGTGGAGTCTTTAAGAGATGGGGGTGAGTTTGAAGGGGATTTCAGGCCCCAGCCCTCCCTGTCTCTGTCTTTACTTCCCAGCTGCCAGGAAGTGAACAATCTCTTCAGTCACACTCCTGCTGTGATGTAATATGCTGCTCCAAGTCCAAATAACAACAGACAGGACTTCTGAAACCATAAACCAAAATAAACTTTTCTTCCTTTTAAGTTGATTCTCTCAGGTATTTAGTCACAGTGATGGAAAGTTAATGCATTGCTTATCAGACTTATGATTGAAATTTTTTTCTCTCATGCTCCAGGTTCCCTTTCATTTCCTTGATGGTGTCACTTGAAGCACAAAATTTTTTCATGTTGATGAATTACCATCTTACCTATTTTTACTTTATACTTTGGATGTCACATCAAAAAAAGCATTGCCTAATCCAAGGTCAGAAAGACATATTCCTATATTTTCATTTAGAGTTGTATAACACTCTTAAATGTTTACGGTGCACTTTTTGGTTAACTATGGTAATATGATGTGGAAATGGGGTCTAATTAATTCTTTGCACGTGGATATCCAGTAGTCTCAGAACCATTTAATAGACTACTCTTTCCCCGTTGACTTGCTTTGGTATATATGTTGAAAAATCAACTGACCATAAATGTGAGGGTTTATATCTGGACTCTTGACTCTACTCCAATGAGATTATATATATATCTACAAATTTATCCCAGCATCCCACTGTTTTCATTCAGACTAATTCTGTGGTAAGTTTTGAAATTAGGAAGTGTTGAGTCCTCAAACTTTGTTCTTTGTCAAAATTGTTTTGGCTACTATGGATCCACTGAATCTCTGTATGTAGTTAGGACTGGTTTGTTACAGAAGTCACCTGGGATTCTGATAGGGAGTACAGGGAATCTGTAGATCAGCTGGGGTTACTAATGTCTTTACAATGTTAAGACTTCCAATCCATTAACAAAGAATGTCGTTCAATTTATTTAGGTGTTTATAAATTTCTTTCAACAATATTTTATAGTTTTAGGGGTAAAAATTTTGCCCTTTTGTTACACTTATTTCTGCATATGCTGTTCTTTTTCATACCATTATGAATGGGACTGCTTTCTTAATTATGTTTTTAGATTGGTCACTATTCAGTGTAAAAATAGAATTTGACTTTTACGTATTGATTTTATATCCTGAAACCTGCTGAAATTGAGTTCTAATAGCTTTGTCCTTTGACTATATACAAGATCAAATTTTCCAATATGGATGGCCTTTCATTTCATTGTCTCGATCAACTGCTCCAGCAAGAACCTTCAGTATCATGTTGAATAGGAGAGAAAGCAACTAAGAAACTAAGTTGCCTTAGTTCTGATCTTAGGAGATCAGAACTCAGTCTTTTATCATCAAGTATGGTGTTAGCTGTGGGTTTTCTTACACATGGCCTTTATCAGGTGAGAAGTCCCCTTCTATATTGAGTCTGCTGTTTGTTTATATCATAGATTTCTCAGCTGCTTCTTCATCTATTCAGATAACATGGTTTCTGTTTTTTATTCCATGCATATAGTCTATTACATTAATTGATTTTCAGATGTTAAACCAACCTTGCACTCCTGACACAAATGCCACTTGGTCATGGTATGTAATCCTTTTTTTATGTTGCTGGATTATAGTTTGTCAGTCTGGATAGCTTTACTGCTCCACTTAAGTGATTCATTCAGGATCAACAATGTCATCTTAGAAGAATCAATGGTAGAAAGTAATTTTCAGACATCTAAAACTAAACCCAGAATCAATCTGAAAAAAAAGTAGTGTACGTACATGCAAACATGTGCGTGTGAATACACACACACACACCCCTTTTAAACACATATTACATAAGTTTACAAATATATTACATCAGGTACATACTAGGAAAAAAACAACTGTCAAAGACTTGCTCTCCAGAGATGTTTTACTACTGCTAATAAATTGCTCTCATTCATAACATCACAGACATAGGGTCAGTATGGTTCTAATAGAAAAAGAGTCAACACAGAGGTTGGATGCTGTTGGTTCTACCCTGTTTTGTTTCACCATGAGGTTCCCTCAAGAGAAGAATGACCTGAAGAAAAACATCCTAGGCTCTGAGTCCATTTCTTACCAGTCAAATTAAAACAGTTGCCCTTATTATTTTATTAGAACATTACATATATGATAAGAATGTAAGAACCCTACTAGAGATATAAAAAAAAATAGATTTATACCACCAACGATTTCTACCAATTTAAACATTTTTTTTAAAATATTTTCTTAGTTGTAGATAGACACAATATCTCTATTTGTTTATTTTTATGTGGTGCTGAGGCTTGAACCCAGTGTCTCACACATGCGAGGCAAGCGCTCTACCATGGAGCTATAGCCCCAGACCCAATTTAAACATTTTTGAGGGTCTCACATGTACCAGGTCCTCCTGCTAGAGGCTGAAGATACAGAGATGCCAAGGTCGCAGCACTTACCCTTGAAAAGTTCTCAGGAGAGATGGAGAGACTGACATAGACATTGTAACTGTGTGTGACGGTTTGTACCACAATTTGAAAAAGCTTCATCTGACAAGCGCTTCAACAGATGATTAAATAAGGTACCATGAAAACACAAAGAGGGTAGCAAGCAGCTCTGCCTAAGGAGATTAAGGAAGGTTTCCAAGACGATGGAGTGGTTTTTTTTCCCCAAGCTCTTGCAGGTTCAGTAGGAGTTTATCAGGCAGAAAGCAGGACAAAGGGGGCTCAAAACATCAGAAGACCCTTTCTCCCTTTTCCACTGATTACCTGAAACAAAACTCTTCCACACTAGCCAGGCAGCAGAGTAGGGACACTAAGTCCTGAGAACCTCACCGTCCAGTTCTGTCACAGAACTCTGAGGCAGTACAGAGTATGGGAAGGGCTCAGGCTCTGGACCCAAGCTGACTACACCTCACAGCATGGCCTGGGCAGCCACTAGCTGTGTGACCCTGGACAACTCACTAACCTCTCCTGGGTCATGATTTCTTCAGCTGGAATATGGAAATAATTATAGCAGCCATTCATTCATAAGATGTTATAAGACTTAAGTGAGTTAATATTGAATGTCTAGAATAGTAGCTGACACACCGCAAGTACTGGATAAATATTCATTATTATTATATGAACTCTGTCACAACACCTGCCCTGATCAGTCCAGGCCTTACGGAGGTCATTTGTTTCCAAAGGCCCCTGCAATAAGACATGTGTTCAACCCACCTGACAATTCCCTTCACCTAACCCATGCTCATGGCTGCTAAGGACATATGGGGACTGACAGAATGCTTCCTAGTACACATAGTTTACAATCCAAGTAACCTAAATAGCATCTTTCATAATCAGGATCATATCGCCACTGCATTTTGTGTGTTGCCGTGAGACAGAAAATACAAGGGCACATCTTAGTACAGAGACTGCAATAACAGTTGAATAAACATGGAATCCGATACCTCACATCTGGCATGTCACCCTCCCCCATACCTTTTTCACAATCAAATATGTTTAAGGCTGTGGCTACTTTATAGGTACAAATGTCTTTATCAGGATATTAACGTGCTCCAAACCTCTCTCAATAAAAGCAGCCATAAACAACAATCTTCTCTAAGCTGTCACAGAAGCTACTGTGACTGTAATAGAAACATTCATCTAGGAGACAGTTGCCAAAGCTCATCTCCACACAATAGCAAGCGAGTCACAGCACAGAGCCAGGCCTAGGAAGAAGGCAGACAAGAGTGAGTGACTGGGACCTCTGTGAAGCTCTGTTTATTCACCTATGTTAAATATTACCAGAAGCTGCAAAACTTGTGAGTGATCAATTTGATTTCCTCCAGCACACTGTCTTTGCAGGTAGCTTAAAAGTTCCTCTGACTTGCATAAAAAGAACACTGTTCTACAGAAATTTTTCAGCTAATGATCAATTTCACAGTCTGTGAAAAGAGGCTGCAAAGCTATGAAGAATTTTTTAAATAAATGAATGTCCTGGGCAGCAGGCTTCACTGTCACAGACTATGTCCTGAAAGGCCAGGAGGGAGAGGATATGAGAAGTAGTTTGAAAGAATTAATGTCCATATGGGCTTCAAAGAACAAATCTGACTTTATTTACTGAAACTAAAGCATTTGAAGAATGAGAAGTTGTACAGGTGAAATAATCTACAAGGCATGGATAACAGAAATGTTGAGTAAATGCAACACATGTGTAATGAAATATAATTGATGATTAGAGGCAAATGAGAATTTGTAGTACAGTGTAAAGTCCCCAGAGTGTTATCCTACTCCAAACCCACCTACATCTGCAAAAGGTCGTACAAATAGGAGATTGGTTGTCAGCAATCTATTACAAAGAATAACATGGTTGTCAGAAAAGCTGGCATTTTTAAAAGACACCCCCCAACCCTCAGAAATAAACCGTGTCCACTCTCAAGTGCAAGCTGAACAATAAATACTGGCAAGGCTTCTGCTCGACCTTCTGCCGAAAGCTGGTGAATGTTTAAGAATGGATGCAAATGTTTTCCCCTCTGTCACCATTTTACCATGAGGTTAGAACAATGTAACTGGGACGGCTGACTGACAGACCCAAGTGGCCTCGGCACCTGTTGAACTCCCAGACCGACGTCCTAAAACCTATAATAAGAACTCCCTGTTTTGCTTCTCCACCCTACCACAGCCACTCTGACCACCTGTCTCCCAAGCTCAGCACCCCAGCCACCCCCACAGGGAAGGGAGAGCTGCTCTGTGCTTTGTAACCCCCACAACGTAAGCCACAGTTGACGTGGGCAATATGGTTGCTTCTCATTCTTGCTGTTTTCCACATTTTTCTTTAATGAGTATTCCTTACTCAAAGGAAAAAATAAACCTGATATAATTATCTCTTTCCTGACTTCAAAAGTAACATATGTTCACTATAAAAAAAAAAAAACTCATTAATATAGAAACGTATAATAAAAAAGAAGTGAGTGTCCTAGAATCCTGTCTCCCTGCAATAGCCACTTAGGTTGTAAATGTCTCCAGGATTTTTTTTAATGATGCTACCCACACCCCCATTTATATATTTAAATTTACTGAGTTCAATGTTCTCTAAGATGGCACCTTTACTTAAAAAGACCAAGGAACAGTACTATCAGTAGGATAATAATGACAGAAATGGCCACTGCAGGTCAGGGTGCGTACGTGTCAGTGGTGGAATGCTTGCCTAGCATGTGTGACACTCTGGGTTTAGTCCCCAGCATCTCAAAAAAAAAAAAAAAAAAGGTCACTTTAGCTGGGCACGGTGGCACACACCTGTAATCCCAGCAGCTCGGGAGGCTGAGACTGGAGAATCGCAAGTTCAAAGCCAGCCTCAGCAACGGCGAGGCACTAGGCAAAAATAAGTAAAATACCAAATAGGGCTGGGGATGTGGCTCAGAGGTCAAGTACCCCTGTGTTCAATCCCCGGTGCCAAAAAAAAGTCACTTTAAACCTCTTATTATCAATGGGATGGAATACAAATAAATAACAGTAATAAACTAAAGATATCTTCTCATGTGAAATGGAGTGAGAAAACAAGGTTTTATAAGTGGGGGCTAGAAGGAAAGAACAGAGAGGCAGTATCAGAATTCAGGGCTATACTGCTAAGAACACAGAAATCCCCCCTCCTTCCTCCTCTCTGATGCTCCGGAGAGCTGCTGTTATGGGGCTAGACATGCCTCTGCCTGGCAACAGGCTCCCATTGGTCTCTGCTGTCATTTGTGACTCTGATCTGTGAGGTCTGGTGGACCTCTGAGCTACCCCCTTCTTTGGCAGAAACCCTGAGAAAAGAGGGTGCAGTTCAATTCCTCCCTTAAGTAAATACCCTCTTAGTCAGGAAGCTTAATCCAGCTAGGTGGCTCTAACATATTCTTCCTACCTTTCCAACGGGCCCTTGAGCATTCAGGCTAGCCACCTTGAAATATTATTTTTAGAATTCAGTTCAAAGCACTTTTCTCATATATAATTGCATTTTCTCTCAATAGTGCTGAGAGGTAGGGAGAGATACATTGATTTACTCACCCCATTCCACTGATGATGGCAACAAAGCACAAAGAGCTTCTACCACCAGCTCAACAAAACATCACAAAATAAGTACAGTCTGGGGCCAGCCAAGCAGTTTGGGAAAGGAGGGTAGAAAAGACAAACATTTTCTTCTGACCCCAAAGTTCCTTCGATCCCACTGTTTGACCACCTGCTTTTTACTAGATCCATTCTATGCATTTCTGTCAACCTTTTTCCATTGCATCCAGAGGGTCGTGTGCTTCTCAGAGAAATGCCTTCAATATCTGGGTTACTTATTTATAAATTTACTAATGTGAACTTCAAAATCAAAATGATAAACCAACCCAGTGCTGATGAGCTTCATAGTGCTTTATTTCCTCATCTCCAGTGGCCATCACCCACATTCACATCAGTTGACCACGTTTGTGGCCACACCTCGAAACTCATCACTTGGAATTTCTCCATCTCTAATCTCAAAGGCTGCCTCCCTGGTGCATGACCACAGCCTCCTGTCTTGCCACCTCTCCTACACTCCACAGGAACCCAACATGGGCATGACAAGCCCCTCAGTGTCACCTTCTCCCACCCCATGTAGACCCATGCACCCACTTGCTCCTCAGCTCCCAAGCCTGAACACTGTCAAACTATGGATCAACCCAGTAAAGTCTAGTGGAGTTAAGGAGTCATCCAATCATGCCAATGAGCTCCCTCGAAAGGAATACTCTCCACCTCATTTTTTAAAAAATCAATTCAGAATGGATCACAGACTTCAATGTAAAACAAGCTGTACAACTTTTAAAACAAAACAAAAAGGATGATCATTAGGGACCTAGGACTAGACAGTGAAATCTTAAAGACTTCATACCAAAAGCATAATCCATAAAATTGAAAGCCAATAAAATGAATCTCATGGAAAATTAAAACTTTAATTAAAATTAAAACTGTTAAAAGTTGTGCTCTGCTGAAGTGCTTTTGCTCTTACCCACGTGAAGGGGATGAAAAGACAAGGAGGAAATATTGGTGAACTTCAGACAAGGAGGAAATATTGGTGAACCACATATCCCACAAAGCACTTGTGTCTAGAATAAAGAATCCCCAAATCTCAATAGTAAAAGTATAAATACTGTACTGACAAAAGACATAATCAGATAGTTCACTGAAGAAGACATACAGATGGCAAATTAAGCACATGAAAAGATATGCAACATCTTTAGTCACTAGAGAAATGCAAATTAAAACCACATGAGATATTGTTATACACTTATCACAGTGGCTAAAATAAACAATAGTGACAATACCAAATGCTGGTAAGGATGCAGAGAAACTAGACTGCAGCTGAGCATGTAAAATGGTACTCTGGGAAAAGGCAGGGCAGTTTAAAAATAACAACAACTAAACATACAAATACTGTATGTCCTGGCAATGCATAATCCTGGCAATTTATCTCATGGAAATTTAAACTTAGGTTCATATAAAAACCCACATATGAACATTCATAGCAGATCTAGGATAACCAAAATCTGGAATCAGCCCAGATACCCTGAAGTGGATGAACAGTTAAACAAATTGTGGAACAAATAATGCCACAGACCACTACTCGACAATCAAAAGAGACAAACTACTAATATATGCAGCAATTTGGATGAATTTCTGGGGAATTATGCTGAATGGGAAAAAAGCCAATATCAAAAGTTACCTATAGTATGTTTCCATTTACAGAACATATTTGAAATGTTCAAAATTAGGTAGGGATAAGGTGGGAGAGAGTGAGATACAGGTGGGTATAGGGCAACCCCAGAGGTCCTGGTGGTGCTAAACAGTGCTGTGCTCTGACGGTAGACATGTGAACCTACGCAGGGACAACACTGTATACATGCACACAAATGAGAACAAGTAAAACTGGAGGAATCTGAATAAAATCAGTGGGTTGTGTGGATGTCAATGTTCTGGCTGTGGAACCACACTATAGTTTTGCAAATGTCAACCACTGAGGCAAATGAGCAGTGTGTAAAGGATCTCTTTGTGGATAATGATCCCTGTGTATGTTATTTCTTACAATTGCATTGTGAATCTACAATTATCCCAATAAAAACTTCAATTCAAAAAGAAAGAAAGTAATGGTCTCCACCTTCCCTCGGGCCTTCACTGCTCAGCAGTTCCTTTGCTCACCCTGTCCATCCAAATCTCATTCCCCATAACATCTGTACTGAGCCTGCTCTACTTTTCAAAAGCCCACAGCCCACATCTGCCCACGTGGCCTAACCTTCATCTGAAGACAGCAATCACCAGGTCTTCCCTCAACCCTCCTCCCATCTTCTTCCATTATTCATCAGGGCAAAACAAGTCCAGCTTCCTTTAAAGTCAATTCTGGGTTTTACACCATCAAACATATCCTCAACCTACAAACTCTCTCCCCAACTAACCAAATGGCCACGTCTACCCCTGTCCTTTAATAAGTCCTTTAGTAAGTCTTTTCTTAACTTGCTATGCTCTTAAAGATACCATGTCTTAGGGGCTGGGCATTTAGCTCAGAGGTAGAGTGCTTGCCTAGCATGTGCAAGGCTCTGGACTGAAGCCCCGGATCCAAAAAAGGAACAGATACGATGTCTCCTTCCATGCATGCCCAAATCTCTCCAAAGACTGGACCATGGTAATGTTCCTTCTCAGTAGAGAGGGCAGACAAACTGAACCACAAAGCAAATGCAGTTAACTTCCTGCACCCCAATTTTATAAGAACCTTATGAAAAATTAAATCTCATTCTCTGCTCATTTGTCTGTCTGGGTTTTTGTCGTTGTCTTTTTTTTTTTAACCAACACTGAAAACAGGTCCTATCTGTGTGGACCCAGACTGCAGCCTGGCCCAGTGACTCTCAAACCTGGCTCATCACCCAAATTATACAGGGAGCTTTTGGATATAGATGTCCCCAGCACATACTCTCAGAATTCTGAGTCATCATTTGTCTTGCCTTCTTTGCAAGGGGGCCTCACAAGTACTTTTGGTGATGACAGTCAGACACAGGAACCATTGACCCGTCTCCTGAAGAAGGCAATCTCTTTACTTTTCCCACAGCTACAGACATTCCACTTAAAATCCACAACAGTTCTGCCCTTGATAAAGTGTGAGGCCATCATCACCCGTGTCCACAGCTTTCAGGATCACTTCGATGAAGTGCCCCAAACCACCCCTGCATCTCCAACCTGCCTCATCTCCAGGCACAAATTTCCAACTCCCAGGCCATGCCCATCTGGATGGGTGCCCAGAACCTCACGCACATGACAAAACTCAACTCCTCATTCCTCTCCTCTCTATAAACCTGCTTCTCCTGTCTCTACTCCCCATCTCATTTAATAGTCCACCAACCTCCCTATCACGCAGAAGTGCCACCCTGACATCAAACTCCTCATTTTCTTTTACAAATCACATCCGGTTGGCTGGTTCTGTTGGTTCCATCTTTGAAACTTCTTCCTCCCACTGACGCTGCCAAGGCCCCAGAATAGGCTCGTGATCGCCCACTGGACTATTGCAACAGCCACACAGCTTGTCTTCAGGCCTGCAGAGATGGTTTTGTAAAATACAGGGTGTCACATCTTCTCTCTTAAAATAATGCAATGGCTTCTCTCTATCCTCAGAGTTTGCATCAGACACCCTCCTATGGTGTGCATGGCTGCCATGACACGGGCCAGCCCACACTTCCAGGCTCCTGTTCTGCTCCCTCTAGGGCAAGCCCTCATTCTAAGCATGTCAAAGCTCTATGCCTTTTCAGGCCTCTGTGCCTCTGCCATGTTGTTTCCTTCAGTCAAATGCCCTTCCCTCTCTCTCTACCCAACACAGCAATTCTGAACCTAGGCTCCAGAAATCTTCTAAAGTTATATGCAATAATCCCATAACTACAAATGTGCATTCTTCTGGTAAGAAGATTCATAACTTTCTGCATAGTCTCAAAAGGTTCTATAATTCAAAGGAAGTTTAAAAACCACTTTCCCAAAGTTCAAAGTTAGACAAGTGTCTGGCTTTCTGATTCTCTCACTCCTTCATTCATTCTCATATATACTCATGTGAATTCTCCAACCATAAATAATCATACTTTTGCTGCTCTATCACTTACCTGTGCATATTTCAAGTACAAAATATACTACTCCTTTTTTATCAGTATTGTAGCTAGCTGCATTGACTGGATTGGTTGCAAATGTCAGCTCCACAACTTATTTGCTATATTTCAGCAAGTAACTTGAACTTGCTGGGCCTCAGCTTCTTGGCTGTAAAATGGGGATAATTATAGTACCTTTAACCTTGTTATGAGGAATAAACAAGATAACATAATCTAAAGCCATGAGAAAGGCTCTGGTTTTCATTCATTTTAATTATTTTCTATTTGTTGTCCCCACTCACAATCAAAGCACAAAGGCGGATCTCAATGAAGGAATTTATAAATCCATGCCTTCCTGAATCCCAGGGCTCATGAACCACCACAGCAACTCTATTAAAAAGTATAACTTGGTAATAACTTAGCATTATTTTCCTATTTCTTCCCTCATGGCCAAGTCTTGAGCCATCCTTAACTGGTTATTTTTTACCCAGGTTGCTCAAGGGCTTACACTTTGTACATAAACCTTTGCATGCCCCCCACACATTAAGCTTCCCAATCGAAATGCTGATGACGCTGGCTTTGCTATTTTCACAGGAACCAAACTATTTCAAAATTCCCCATTACTCATCTGTTCTGAGATTCCAGAATTAACCCTTGCTCTCCTACTGTTCCTATTTGAAGCACAAATCCTTCCTACCTCTTCAATTAATATTTGTCAACACAAAATTGCAAATTTTCTTTCTTCATTTAAAAAGACAACAAAATACATGCTTTTCACCCCGCTTTCCAGTCAATTCCTCTGATGAGAGGCCCTCAGGGCTCAGAGGCTTCACCACCCACCTTTCACCATTTTAACCAATAATTCCTTTCTTGTGTGCATATATTCAAACAGTCTGCACCCTAGATCCACAGCCTACAGAAGATAAGACAAGGACCTGCTTCAGAGAGCTTCCATCCTGTTCAAGGGGCACTGCTCTTGGTGCTTCACATTTCTAACCAATCCATTTGAAATAACAGGTTAGAAAGAAGAGAGGTAACCAAAGATGCCACACTTAAGTCAGATGGAGAACTAGGAAAAGCATGTTTAGCTCAGGCCCCCAGGGGCATTTCCCAGGGCCTGGGGACCCTATAAGCTCAGGTTCTATGCCCACTTCCACATCAGAGCCTTTGGGGCTCCACAGACACAGCTGGCCTTCTGACTCTCAGGGACGGGCCATGACAGTGCCCTCTTGCAAAAGGACAGTCCTGTGTTGCCTCAATCAGGTGGAACTTGGGGACCACAACTGCGTTTCCTTGGCCACGCTGATGAGCCAGCACACACTTGTGTTTGCTGATGTGTACTCTCTCTCATTAATGCCCCTGGGTCAGTTCTATCCCAGCTCTCTAGGACTGACCAGCTGGCCTAATGTCCCAAGTAGAAAGGGTTCTTCCCTGCACTTGTACTGAGCAAGGACCCTAAAGGCATTTGCTCACAGCATGAGAAAGGTATGGATGAGCAATTGCCCCACCTGGACTCCTTGTACAATCCTAGGGCACTAGAACCTTCCAGACGTCTTTCTGGCCACCATCGGGGCCAGCCTTGTGATCTGCAACCCTCCCTGCCATGTTATTTGAGATGCTTTCCTTCTGCCAGCATGGAGCCAAGTGTTCTGGACCTTGGTAGCCAAGAACAGGCTTCAAAAGGCTAAGTGGAAGGTGACCATCTTCAAAGAGCCTCAGACTTCCCAGAAATCTTTGGCACACAGCCCTGACCTCAGGTCAGTTTCCTGCAAATGAACTTGTGACATCTCCATGAGGGCAGGGACTGTGTGTGTCTGGTTCACTGCTGTCTCTCTGACAACCCAGAGCACAGAGCTGAAATACAGCTGGCATTCAATACTGATTTGTTGAGTTAATGTACAGGAGGGAACTAAAAGCACATTGGAAAAAGCCCAGGTCTTGGAGTCAGACAGACATAGAGCTGAAACCTAGCTATACCATCCGAACTGGCCAACTGCAAGCCAGTTACCCTCCTCAGCCTCATCTTTAAGTAGAGACAAAAATACCAACCTCAGGGCACGGTTATGAGCATCAGTTGGAAATTACATGCAAAGAACTTAGCACATAGCGAGGCAGAGAGCACTTCTTTGTTTTCAGTTCGTAAACACTTATTAAGCTCTCACTGTATGCCAGATGCTGTTTAAACATCATAGGGAGATCCCAGATGACCATTAATTCATTTAGTTCTTGCGACAATCCCATAAAGTAGGACCTCGTTAATTCTCCTTTGCAGCTGAGGAAATTGAGACACTGAGAGGTAAGGCACTTTGCACAAAGCCTGATATCTAGACATGCAGGGCCAAGATTCCTATTAATTACAAAGTCCAAACTGTGAAACACTATACTTGTCTGCCTCTATGGCCATCAGTAAAAGTTGGATTCACTTGATAATGGGGACTATCTGACCACATTGCAAGACTGGTATTTTCAATTACAAAAGAAATAGGTCTAGGTATTCCCATGGTTCACTGCTTTGTTTTGTCTTCTTTTCAACTATGGCCTACTCCCCCAAAATCCAATTTCACAAAAGTCTGTTGACTAAGAACTTCCCTCCCACCTTGTCCTCCTGCTATCTCCTCCCCCACTATCTACCAGGGGGTAGATACCAGCTATTTTTACATAGCTGAAAAAAACAGCTATGTAAAAATAAATGCAAAGGAAAAACAGGCACATAGAGAGCAAGCCCACAGGACCAGGCGTGTGTGCCCTTAGGAACAAAAGCAAAGAAGGTCGCATCTCCTCCTGATAATCTGTAAGAACAACCCTACACACTGGGGAGCCCAAGGCAGAAGCAATCTATCCACATAGAGACCAATAACAAAAAGTCCCAGCTCCCTGCAGACCAAGGAAACCAAGAGAATTAAGCCACCCCTCCAATGGATGAAACCTCATCATAAACGGCACTTTCCATTCTTTCTCTCTGAGATTGCATTTGCTCTACCGCCAACCATGAAGGAAATTTCATTACCAAAATAAATCACTTGACCTTGCCTCTCCAATGGATCAAGATTAGTGACATCACAAAGCACTCCACAAAGGCTCAGAAATATTGGAATAACCAACCCCCTCAAGAAAAAATACTCAGTATTTCATCACTAAACGACATTAAATTATTTTGATTTTACTGCATGGAATCCCAAATACTTTCAATGTTTTTATTTTTAAACCCTTTAGAGAAAAAGTATGCTCTTAAGACCTTAAGAACTGCTGCTTCCTGGTCTGGTTTGTGTCCTGAATCGTGTGTGTATAATGCAGAACAGGCCAGAAGCCAAGGAACAGTAGTTCTGGGCGCACACTGCTCACATGACTCCATCACCATGTGGCCAAGCTTCGTTGTGGAGAATCAACTCTCTCATTCTCAGAGTCCCAAGCAGGACACCTAAGACAGCTCCTCTGAAGGTGCCCAGTCTCCACCTGCCATAGCCCACCTCAACACGTTTTCCTTTCCAGTTCTACCAAGTGGACCAAAGAAAGGGAGTGGAGTGGAGGTGTTTTCTCCCCAGGGAGGTGGGGTTGGCTACAGGGCCAGTGCAACAAATCCATCTCTTTTACCCTAATGCAGAAACAAAACACCATAGGCTATATACTCTGCTGGATGAAAAACTCATGACCAAATAAGCTACATTCCTAATGCAGATCCCTCAAAAGAACTGCCTCATTTTAAATCAGGCTGGCCACCAACACAGTCAGTGAATACATCATTGACTTAAAGGAAAAAAATCCACAGGTCAAGAACATGTGCACTGAGGAAGCACTGAGACTGAGTTCCCTGGGTGCTGAAGACATGTTCCTACAAGCAGCACTACATTTGCAATAACTGATCATCTTGCTGACTTACACGTCCTGAAATCATAGCATTCCCAAATGGAAAAGTCCATGGATATCATCTACTCTTCCAGCTTTTTTTTTTTTTAAAGGGAGGAAAAAATGAGACCAAGACCAAGGGTAAAACTGTTCAAGTTCATTGTTGACAGAACAACTCACATCCAAAGCTTCCCAATGTTTTCCTAGCTTACTACCTCTGAGACCCAATTACCCACAAAAGCCCTTACACAATTATTTTTACATGAAAATATTTTTATGATTGTGTTTTCAGCAAACTGGTTAAATCTACCAGAGCTGCTACCTAAAAAGTAAAATCTCAATAGAGAACAAAACAAAACTGGACTTGATAAAAATTAACTTTGGCTTTGAATTATGTTCTTGGCCCTAAAGCCTCATTCTAGAAGGGGCAGTGGTCTCCTGGTATTCCTGGTGAGAACTTAAGTGAAGTAGTTATTTCCAACCAGGACTTCCAATCCTATGCCATTATTTTAGAGTGAAACAATTCCCAGGGAAACAAGTGGGAGCTGCACAGGTAGTTCCCAAAGCAACTCTGTATATAATAAAGCCATATTCAAAGAAGGCTGGAAGATTAAAGTATCTTTTTCTGCCTAAGAGGCCTGGGGATGGGGGGACATCTTCAGGTATGAGGACAAGCCCCCAGAAGCAAACAGGCTGTAGAAGCAAAGCAGAAGAGAAATACCACAGAGCATCTAGGACCCGACCTCCTGCCCACAGCAACTGAGTTGTTCCTTCCTAACTCCATGTCACTAGATAAGAAGCTCCTTTAGCTATGAAAGACATCAGGAGAGCCTTTAAAACAAATGTGAAAGTTTTAGACTCGCCCTCTCCCAGTGCATGGCAGGCCAAGGGGCTCCAATGCTGCAGAAAGCAGAACTGTCCTTGTTTCCATTACGTCATCCAAGTTGGAGGGGAGGGTGGGGCTGGGGCACAGCTGGTGGCAGCTGTACCACCATCTGCCTTCTCCTCAGCAGCGTGTGCTGGCTAGAGCAGCAACCTCCTACAGCTCTTAAGAGAGGAAGCACAGGAGTAAAGGCACAACACCCTGTCACAGAAAAGAGTTCAAATTATTTAGAAATAAATCACTCCCATGATAAGTTAACAACCTCTGGTAGGTTGCTGAGCTGGTTCTCTGTGAGTGTAGGTTATTTGTTTGCATCTCTTTAGACTCAGCTACAGTGCAAACTCTGCCCGATTAGACAAGCAGAATGTATAAGCAACTACCTGCCATCTGCTTCCCAAAGGTAAGCAGCCAAAAAGTGCAGGTCTGCAGCTAGAAGCACTGACGGGAGGAGTGGCAATACCTGAACCCAGCGAGCAAGCCTCACGGATGGGTACTGGCTGCTGTCTTTGGCTTCCTAAGCCAACTGGTTAACAGGGTCTCACCTTCCTCACACTCTTGGAGTTTCCTTCAGAACATACTGCAAGGCATGCCCCTGGAGAAGGGAAGGCTGGCAAGAGTGGTCTGGGAGTTAATGCCCTAACTGGCATTCAACTGCGAACTAGCAGCAGAGATGCAAACAAGTGGTTCAAGGATCTGATCAGGCCCATGCATGTATCTGGCCTGTACAGGATTGGGGTTATTCCCCTCCCCTAAAGTGCTGGCTTTTGTAAAAAGAGATTTCATATAAACATCTATAGTACTGGGTCTTCCTGTAGGGAAAAGGGGCAAGTTTCAAGTGATTTTGTGGCAGCAGGCCCCCATCCTCAGTGGCATCAGTTACCAGGAGCTAAGTGCCAGTGCTCTGGTTATATTCAGCCAGTGTGCTGAAGAACCTGTCCTTACCATGTGGTGCCTACATAGGCCACTGCAACTACCATTGTCCCCACCTGGACCCCAGAAGCTTCCACTGTAACATCGCTAAGCACGCAGAAGGATAAAGTCCAGGGATTGCTCCCCCTGCAGTCCTCTATTGACACTCCTCTTCAAGTGAGAGTTTCTTGGATAACAAACTGTAATTCTGCAAAGATCATTTAGCCCAATACAATGGATGATCACACTCAAAGGTCAACTAAATCTATCCTTGATCACAACAGCAGGTAGTATTTCGGAGGAGTCTTTCTGGCCACTTACCATACATTTTGCCTTCGTCTGATAAGATGATTTTCCTCCTCCCACATGGTGGATAGATAGCCAGGGCCTCCTGAAAGCTCTGCTCAATGTCGGGGCTCCAGACCCCTTCAGCATCATTGTCAATCGGCTTATCTGCAGAGTCACTCATCCTTTCCATATTTTCGGCAGGGCTCTCGCTGCCGCTCCAGCTACTGGGCTCAATTTTGGCGGTTGGATTTTCCAAGCCGAAGCCTGGAACCTTTTCAAGAAAATAAACCTAAAAGAGAAATCACAAAATAGTATAAGGACACAGTATCCACAAACATAGCACTCTTTCTAGTTGTACTGCAGGCTCCAGCTTTGCTTGGAAAATAACTCCTAGGACAGAATATGGAATTTTGAGACCCAAGTGCCTTGTTACACATCATGTCAAGTATTCACACAGAAATGCAACACCAGGCAAAAGCTGGATGAGCTTCACAGATGAGAGGAAATTTTTACCCCAAAATAGGACTCACTAGGAATTGCAAGTTTGCAGGGATTTGTATGAAAACCATTTACTAAGTGCCCACTATCTACCAGGGACACTTTGCTGGATGATAATCAAATCTTCATAACACAAGAAGTTGTTTATAAGGAAATAAAGTAAAATAAAAACCCCACTGTAGCAACTTGCATCATAACTAAAACGTCAAAGTATTCCAATATGAGATCACCACATGCAAGATGGTGGCAACAATGAGGAAGGCAGGAGGAAGATTATTTTTTTATTTTTACTTTTGGTACCGGGGATTGCACTCAGGGGCACTCGACCACTGAGCCACATCCCCAGCCCTATTTTGTGTTTCATGTAGAGACAGGGTCTCACTGAGTTGCTTAGCGCCTCGCCATTGCTGAGGCTGGCTTTGAACTCGTGATTCTCCTGTCTCAGCCTCCCAAAGTGCTGGGATTACAAGCGTGAGCCACCGCGCCCGGCTAAAATTATTTTATTATCACATTATTCACCCTACCAAGTTAGCAATGCCAGCTAACCTGGACCTATGGCACTGATCTTCAGGGCTCTTAGTCTGTACAGTTAGGTCACTTTACCACTCTCAGCTCCTAAGTGATAACCTCAAAGCAGGGACCACATTGTCCCCACCCCTGTCCTTCTACAATACCCACCACAAGTGCCTGGCACACTTGTGGAAATATTTCACACCTGCATGGGGCACTTAGTCTCTGATTTCTGATCACATTAAAGCTGTGGGGGACTCTTTCATTTATTTTTCTATAGTACTAAAGATTATGAAACTAAAAGAAATCCTTGCAAAAATTTATTCTCCTTGAATTATGCATGTAACTTATGGTCATAAAGGGATAAGCTTTCTAAACAAATGTCACACTGGCTTAACACCAATGTGAAAAGGATCTAATCCAGTATTCCCTGCTGTCCTGCATACTAACATATCAATATTCCTTTGTCGAAAAGACATCAGATCATTAATTCAAAGTCCTTCCTAAAAGGGGGAGAATAATTGCTCTTGGGGATTAATGGAAAGGGGGAGGCACAGGGCCTGAGTAGGGAGGGCATCTGTGACCACTGCTCCTGCCCACCCACTCTCCCTCTCAAATCTGTGCAGTATTTCAATAGAGGCACCCAGGAGGAAAGCAACGCTGGTCAATCAATCCACATCCCAAGGTCGTCACCAGGGCCATCACCTGAAAGCAAGTGGCTCGCTGAACTGCATCCAGTGCCCTGGTCCTCTGCCACTGGTGGATCTCAACAGATCCCTGGTGCAGAAACCCTGAGGCATGTGAGTATTACACAATTAATGGTCTCACTAATGTGTGCTTTTGGCTTCTCACCCTGACAGCTTTTTAAAGTTGGCAATACCTGGATTAAAAAGAAAAAAAAGAGGGGAAAAAAAACCCTCAAGTTGTCTGCCTTTAAATGTTTTCACTGAGCCATCATTCAAAGAACATGTCAGCAAAATATTTCCTTCCCCTTACTAACACATGCTGTACACTTTCACAGGACTTTAAAAACGAGTAGACATTAAGGTACAAATTATGCTACAAGTAAAGGATTTCAAGTGACCCCCAGGTGAACTCTATGATGCCTACAGCATGGTCCTTTTGAATTCTCAAACTATTACATTTTGTGCTGGGATCTAAGAATCTTATAAAACAAGAGTGGAACGGCACGCTGCCCTAGAGTCTGTTCCCACACCTAGGCGACCTACTGGAGAAATTGAAAATAAGAGGGAACTCTTTGGCAGGCTAGCCATCTTCTCCCTCCCTACCTCTCCCTGAAGAAAACAAAAAAAAAAAAACAAGAACAACAAAACATACAGAACCAATGGGCCAGCTCACAGCAATGAATTCACTCCAGGAAGCCACATATTAAAATAAATGGTAGGGGTGTCTCATGGTCCACCAGTCCGGCAGTGGCATGGAATCCAGAACAATGAGAGTTAGTAGAAGGGACACAGAACCTTTGCCTAGAAAGAACATTTTGGCTACAACCAAAAGCCAGGCTCTAGACCAGAGTATACCAACAGGCCCCATGCAATGCTCTAAAACATGTCACCCGCTGACCACAGTCTACCACCACCAACAAAACACACTAGGGCCTCAGGACTGATGGCCCTCATGAATGCATGCTGAAATTACCTCACTGATTAGACTAAAACTCATCTCCTGATTAACTTGTACCCTTCTACCCTTGAAGATTCATCCACCCCTTAGGGAACCAAATCTCTCCCAGAACGCTCATTTATGTATGGTTGTCTTATAGACCAGACACCATCCTCCTCCGCCTTCCCCTCATGGGCGCATTCCAGTTTGTCTACAATCCTCAATAAATGGCACCCAGAGGTGAACTTCCTGTCCCTAAAACCTCCAAGCTCTCACGGGCTGTTTCCTTAGTACTATCTCTTATGCAACTGGTTTCAGAGCTGCGTAAGTTTACACTTCTTAAATTTCTTTATTTTTCAACTCAGCCCATGGCCCAAAGCTGGTAAGATCCTTCCAAACCCTAACAGCCAAGCCTATAGAGTCCTTAGACACTGAACCATCTCTGGAGAGCTGTCTGTCCCAGGACAGGGTAAAAACCCATTCTGTGGGTGTTCCCAAAAAAAGGAAGGACTTTCAGTTGGCTGAACTGTACAGAGGTGGACTGCCTCAGAAGGTGGGCAGCAGAGTGCGGCCAGCAGTCCCTCCGAATTCCTGCAAAGGCTCAGTCCCAAGTCCCTGGTTGGCTGGAGAACACAACACCAACAAGCATTAATTGTTCCACCCATGCAGGAAGTCCAGATCCCATTCTAAACATTCCCATGTTTTCATGCATTTACTGCAAAGGGAAGAATTCTGCGTCCAGGCTCTTGTAAGTTGGTCAACTGGAGTTCTGCAGGATAGAATAACCTACTTTGGACATGGGCCAGCACACAGCCCCAGACACCACCAGATATATAATCCACAGAGTTACTCAGGCCCTTGGTTTTACAACCCAATTGTAAGATGAAGCCCTGTATGGGCAGAGAGTTTCCGATCACAAGACTGGGGCTGGCCGAGAAAAACTCCCTATACTGGATACCGAAATAACCATTGTGGCATTCCATCCCTCAGCTCAAAATCCACCTCATCCTGGAAACTGTCCTTGTATCCAGTGACTCTTAGACTATCAGCCACACTTTTGGAGTATCCTAAAAATACACGGAACTGGCTAAGTACCACTCAGTCTGCCTCAGTTTTTAATGTATATAATAAATTCCCACTTA
>PVHX01024235.1:0-24391 GCA_004024805.1 Geosciurus inauris
TTTTGGCACCAGGGATTGAACTCAGGGGCACTCGACCACTGAGCCACATCCCCAGCCCTATTTTGTGTTTTATGTAGAGACAGGGTCTCACTGAGTTGCTTAGCGCCTCGCCATTGCTGAGGCTGGCTTTGAACTCGCGATCCTCCTGTCTCAGCCTCCCTAAGTGCTGGGATTACAGGCTTGAGCCACCGCGCCCGGCAATCATCTGTCATTATAGGTTTTGACACATAGAATCCACTTGCTTTCCTTCTGATAATAACAACCTAAACATTTTTTCAGTCTTTTTGGAAATATTAAGTACATACCAAATATTACTGTACATACCAATTTTGGCACAGCAAACCAAGTAGTACAACTGAAGTTTTGATTTCTTAGAATAAATGATTTTAAGCTTAATCATCTTGGTATTCTATTTTGCCCATTGTTCCTATCTCCTAATTTCCTAGGCTTCCCTGTCCTTTCCAAGTCAGTCCAAAATTTTTATTTTACTCTAAACCGTTCCATACCTCCCCCCAAATCTTCTCTTAGTATGAGTTGATTTGGGTTATGCATGACAGAAAATCACTGTTTTGTGTTTCTTATGTCTATCAACATTGTTTCTTTTTGACTAGTGAATGGTTACTATGTGTATGATGTTTAGCTCATTTTGAATACAAAAAAGGCTTTTATATTGTATTTTTGGTATGTGTGCATACTTATGTAATACTGAATGAATTATTTATCAATAAATGATGTCTGCCTGAAGTAGAAATGGCAGAAGCATGAACTTTAAAAAAAAAAAAAGACAAGCAAATCCCAATAATTTCATGGAAAAATTAATAAAATGATTTTTGGTGTATCCTTACAACTCTAATTTTTTGTTGCTGTTGTTTTGTTTTTGGTACCATGGATTGAACTCAGGGGTACTCGACCACTGAGCCACATCCCCATCCCTATTTTGTGTTTTATTTAGAGACAGGGTCTCACTGAGTTGCTTAGAACCTCACTGTTGCTGAGGCTGGCTTTGAATTCGTGATTCTCCCATCTCAGACTCCCAAAGTGCTGGGATTACAGGCATGTCCCACTGTGCCCAGCTACAACTCCAATGTTTTAATTAATTCAAATAATTTTCTTTCTCACCGCAAGTACAAGAGAAATATAGTAATGTACAAACATTATGTTATTTTCACAAAAGACAAAGAAGAAACCTTATCCATATAAAAGTCTCCTTAGAGAATCACGAGTTCAAAGCCAGCCTCAGCAATGGCAAGGCGGTAGGCAACTCAGTGAGACCCTGTCTCTACATAAAACACAAAATAGGACTGGGGATGTGGCTCAGTGGTTGAGTGCCCCTGAGTTCAATCTCCAGTGCTAAAAAACAAAAAGTCTCTTTAGAACTGACTTTTGTAATAGTAAATTATAAATTTTCAAAATAAATTATCTTAGTTCAAATACATAAATTATACAGACTATTTGTTGTACCATTAGACATTATTTTGTAAGATATCTAGAACTTATTATAATAAATTGAAATAGATCAGGGAATTGGTAAGCCATGCATTTATAAACCAAGCTGGCAAAATAATTTATTGTCACTAAATGAGTAACCATTTTTATTATTAATTAATATTTATACTTGACTTGAAGTTGTATCACAGCTGATCGAAGGACTAAGAGAAAATGTAGAAGGAAATATTGAAATGATAAACTCACCACTTCTTGAAGAATAGATGAAACAACTTGCTTCTTCCAAGAGTAATTATCATCTTAGGACCCATTCCACCATATCTGTGAACAGGAAATTTTCTATTAGATGAATTTTATTTATTGTTCTGAATTTTCACAGTCCATTAAGATGTGTGACACACGAACATGTTTCAATTGGTATCACTGTAATGTCAACAAGAAGAGAACCTCCTTTAGGAGGTCAAGTCTCATGCAGTTTGAGTATCCCTCATCTGAAATGCTTACAACTAGTAGTATTTTGAATTTCTGGATTTTGGGGATTTTAGAATATTCTCATGTATATAATGAGGTATCTTAGGAATGGGATCAAAATCTAAACACAAAATTCATTTATGTGTCATAAACATCTTCAAAACATATAGCGTGACGTTAACTTTATGCAATGTTTTTTAGTGTGCCTGCATTTTTATTGTGTTGTATCACATGAAGTCAGGTATAGAATTTTCCACTGATGACATCATGCTAGCACTCAAAAAGTTTAGGATTTTGGAACATTTTTAACTTCAGATATTGGAGATTAGGGATGCTCAACCTGAATAGCCTTGTCAGTTTCCTCTGTTGTGTAAAGTCTTATCTCATACTTTCTTAGGGCCAGAAGACAAGGTACAGCTTAGCTGGTCCTTCTACTCAGTGCTTGACTAATTTGCAAAGCATTAGGTAGTAGGGCTGGGTTCTCAACCACAGGCTCAACTAACTAAGAATCTACTTCCCTACTCAGGTGGTTATTGGATTCATTCAATTCCTTGTGTCTGAAGGATACTGATGGATTGAATCCAAAAAGGCAAAATGGAGGATTCCCTAGACTGAGTCCACTAGTTGGAGTGAGTCTTCCATAACAAAATGTATTAACGGGAGTGAAATTCTGTCTCCTTAGTGAAATCCTGCCCACACTGAAGGACATGACCATACAAGTCTGTAAACATGAGAATCTACCTTAAAGTTTGCATACCCAAGCCTTTTCCCTCTTGAATTGCATTGAAGCCAAACTCAACCCACTACTGGTGGAAATGAAAGAGATCTTGGAAGGAAAGGCTAGCTTTGAGGTTCCACATTCTGGAAGAATTTAGAAAGTTCTTATTTTAAAAGTATGGAATTCATTATTCATTGGCACAGAATGGAAGAAAAGTCTTATGGTTCAAAGAAAATGTTATCTTTTAGCAAACACTCATAAATGGGCAAGTAGATAAAGGAAATGAAATTTAATTTATAAAAACTAAACTGCAAGCATAGAATATGTCTTTTTCATGTGTGTGGATGATATCAAAAGGTAAAATAAAATGTGATTCAAAGTTGTTATGATTAACTGGTCTTTTAAATTAGCCCAACCAATTTTAACTTTCTAAATTTGAAATCCTTTTTCTTTTATTGTAACAGTATGACAAATATGTTAGCCATGAAACTAGATAAAAAGCAATTTTAATAAAAACTAGGAATATGACATAAAATATTTCAGAAAAAAATTTAAAAATCCTATTCTGGAGTTCTAAAAGTGAACTCAGTTAATGCCTTTTCTAAATTTCAGAGATGTTTCTATTCTTACAAAAGAATTTAAGTTTTCTATTTCTAGTTCAAAGGATCACAAAATATGTTGGATGCTAAATTAGATGCTGGATGAAAATTCATCTAAGATAATCTATTTTATCCCTAATTTTTATTAACTTATAAATGTTTCAAATAACATGTAAATCCCCTATTTTGAACAAAACAAAGAAATGTGATTTTTAATTAAGTTCAACTCTATTATATTCAAATAAGATAATTTTTAAACTGAAATAAGAAAATACCAGTTTAGAAAAAGAAAATCAGATTAATTTATTATTATAAACCTCAGTTTATGTATGTAATTAAGAAAGATAGTACACAACAACACTGTACCGTTTCAAAAGCCTGCCTTGGTTTCTACTACTTGGTTCTCCTGATATGGCCTGTAAGAAAGTCTCATTAAAATTCTCTTATTTTCTACTTCATTCTTTCTTCTCTTATTAAAGAAGTCTCATTATTTGCCATTGCCGCCTGTTTAGGCTTTCTTGAGTATTTTTCTTATTTCATTCAGAGCTGTCCATATCCGTTCATCATCTATTGTTCTTCTCTTCCTGATCAATTCCAAGCTGTTTCTAGCAATGACTGGTGATCTGGAGATTTTGCCACTTAATCAGTTAAGAAAGCGTTCTGGGTAACTATTTCCCATATACAGGAAATGAAGGGTAATTCAATTTAAGAATTTGATTGAAGAAAACAAAATTATTTAGTAAGACCACTAAATAAGCTCTCAAATCATTGCAAAATTTAGGAATTGATCTATTTAAAAATATAAAATGTTTCACTTTACCATTCTGGTTATATGCTAATGTGGTTGCAAGGAGAACTGCAAAATTGAGACATATTTTATTCTACAAAAATACTGGTTGTATAATCTGATCCCCTTCAATCTGGTAATAGGCCAAATTGTGGGAGGAGTATGTATGATTAATAGTAAGAAAAACACATCATAGTGCAAAATGATGAAAGATAGCATGTTGAATATAGCTTGCTAAAGGACAAGTTGGATTTCTCTGTATTCTTGGGCCTCACAATTGTGACATGCTAGTGGGAAATTGCCACATTTCAGTTCAGAAGTAGCATCATCTGCTCCATGCAATAATATAGTTGCAGGGATAAAGGGAAATTTTAATGCTGAAGCTGTCAGACATTAAGAAATTATGTTCTTTGAGTAGGTTGATTAAAGAAAAAGAAAAAAAAAATCATGTTTACTTAAGGATGCAGAGTATCTTTCAATGTCTACTAAGGAATTCAGTCCCAAAACATTACAATAACAGCAATACATCTGCCCCTTAGAAGGAGATAGTAAGAGAATAGAAAGAGACTTTTATTCTCCCCTCACTCCCTGACACTAACTACTCTCTCAAAGTTGGGAAGATGACAGAAGTTTATGCAAGACTTGACTCTCACTTGACCAGATGCTGAAATGTGAGGTAAATATTTCTTTTTTCTGAAATAAACCACCAATATATTCCAACATTTTGATCCAAAAGAACAAGAGCAATGCATCTTGGCAATGCCTGTGCAGACACAATTCATAATAAAACTAACGGACCCATTCAGAAGCAGATGACCCTAAAAGAAACATGTCTGACACTTTACACTGTCTTTGCTTTTCAGCCTTCCAATTGGATACAGCTCTCATCACATCAGGACAAAATTTATTTGTGTTCAGGCATATTGCAAAATTTTTAAAAAATTAATAATTAATAATATAAAAATAATTGAAATTTGATGACTTATATGACATTTTCTTATGTTCTCATATGTCAGAGAACACAGAAGAGAACAGGGATAAGCATTTGGAACTCTATATGTTGGTTATTATGTACATTAAAGTAGAATTGTTTCTGATTCATTAATTGGTTGATTTTTTTGCTTCATTCAGCTGAGCATACCTAATTCTTACCTTTATTTTTATCTGTGTCATCCATTAGGTAAAATAAATCTTATAATAGACACATAATTCTAATAGCTTCCAACTTTACTTAAATTCTGATTATTCAAATTTAGGTGGTTATATACTAAGTAAATTTTCACCATAAACATTTCAAATAAATATTTGATACATATAGCATGATTGATAACTGCTGTATCACTTAATTTAATTTTAATACACATTTGTATTTCTGATAAAAATTTACAGATTCCTATAATACCAAAAAGAACCTAAATATGTTTTAAGTTTCCTTAAATATTAGTTTTAAGGGTAAATGTCATATATTGCTTAAAGAACATTGCTTATTTTCAGTTGTTAAAACTGATGTTGGTCTTGCAATTCATCTACAAACATAAGAGAGTTTTCTAAGTAAAATATTTTTCTTAAAATTTTGACAAATTGTTAAAACAATTTCTTTGTTGTCTTTCCTTCAAGGGGAGAGGAAAAATATGATGATTACCCATTTATATCAATTTTTCATTGAGGAGAAAACATAGTTAAGCACTTCAATACTCATTAAGTAATTAACACTTTTCAAAAGCAGTAAAATCAGAGCTAATTACTAATACTTTGCTCAGTGAACCTTGAACCCTACTCTGGAAATCAAGGTCATCATCAGCGTTTGCTTACTTTACAGGCACTAATGATCATTTTGTACAGTGCTCGACTTCTGTCCTCACACTAAAAACTGATTCCAAAGACAATGAGAGAATTATGTTTACAGTAGATTATCACTACATCAACATACACCTCAGCATGCTGATAAATAATTAAAAGGAGGATATTTGTTAATCTATTTTCTGTACATTCTTTAAACATCTCTCCCAAATCTAATGCTTATTCCACTTTTCAGCAATATTGTTTTGGTTCACATATCAGATTTCTTAAGAATAGGTTATTTGACGAGAAATTCTGGTTTTGTGACATTAACTTCTCTAATAAAATTTTTATGAAGACAATTATTCTCAGTTTATTCCCTTTGATTTAAATTGTGTGTACACAAGAAAATCAATTGTGGTTTTATGCTTATAAAATGTGACTATAAAATACCTATATTATTAGACTAAAAAAGTATTTGTTTTTATTGTATAAGAAACCTGAACCATATAATAGATAATACTGTGCAATGAGTTAGAAGACAATTTTAGACTTGACAGGAATTTGTAAAATTTTGGGAGCAGAGATTTTTTTTCCATTAAGAAGGTTGTTAAACAAAGAAAATTAAGTATAGAATTTCAGAGCACATATAAACCTCTTGAAAGTTTACTTATCCATTCATCCAACTACTGATTCACTTTGAGTTAGTTGCAATATCCTCTCTTTAAGTTACATTCAGATATCTAGAATTCCATTTATACATAAGAAGTCTAAAAGCTTACAAATAACAATTAAATAATACAAAACACACAGACCTGAAGGAAGACTTATGAATGTAAAGTAGATGGATCACTGAGTACCTGGAAAATAAATTGTGTTTGATAAGGATATAAGCAATGCTGATATGCATATAAAAATAGAAGTTAAATTTAGAGCAGAGATAAAAAAGCTGAAAAGCAAAGACATACCCACATTTATTTTCTTAAGTATTAAGTGTCAAAAGACAATAGGTTTGTATTTTTAGAATTTGGAAAGAATGTCATTATTAACAAATAATATATCTAACCTTTGTTCATATGTGAAAGCAATGTTTACCTTTTAAAATGCAAAGTTGCAGAAAATAAATTGCCATACATCTATCTTGAAAAAAAATCTACCTTTCTCCCAGATCATCAGAAATGAGATAAAATTAACATACATAAATGGAAAATCCTTTTATGAATTCTACTGTTTGCTTACTTGAGTTAGCTCCAAAACTCAGGCTTTGTTTTTTAGATAGATGCTGTTATACAAAAATGAAGTTTTATTCTCTATTGTTTCTTTTAACTTTCCTCTTTATGTAATCTTTTATTGTTTGTCTTGAGAAAATTTATTTCCTGTGCTAGATTCTTGATCCTATTGCTTAAACATTTGCTATATTTTACAAATAGGAGAATAATGATTACTGTTCTAGTCAGCTTTTGCATCACTGCGACCAAAATAACTGACAAGAACAACTTAGAGAAGGGAAAATTTATTTTGGCTCTAGGTTTCAGAGGTCTGGGTCCTTAGATGGCCTACTTCATTGCTCTGGGCCCAAAGAGAGGCAAAAGATGATGGGGGAAGGGCTAGCAGAGGAAACCAGGAAGCAGAGAGGCCACAGGGAAGGTATTCCCTTCAAGGGCAGGTTCACAGTGCCTGACCTTCCTCCAGCCATGCCCCATCTGCCTACAGTCACCACCCAGGGTGTCCATTGAAATTAGGATACACCATTTAGGATGTAGCTTTCATAATCTAATCATTTTACTTCTGACTATCCCTGCATTAACAGGGACTTTTGGTGAATACATCCAATCCAAACTATAACAATTACAATCCCTTTACAATTTATGAAAAAAAATTATAGTGCGCCATTCTAGAAAAATCACTAAAAATATCTTTATCTCCCTTGATATAAATATATTGTATTGAGATGATTTTCTTCATTGTGCAAAAAACTTGAATCATGGTTTTTGCCAATTTCAAAGATAAAAATTTTCTTTTCTAATAAATTGAAAAGACTATTAAAGAAAGATGAACTTTACTTACTTTCAAAATGATACACATTTCAATCTAGCAATAGTTTTGTTTTTACTTAATAAAAAGTTAATATTTTGAACTCAATTTTATTCAATTATTCACATAAAATTATTTAAGAAAGTATAGTAAAATATTAGATGTAATTATTTCAACATTATAGAGTTATAGATGTTTAAATATATTTTACATAATGTTCTATGTTCCAAGTGGGCTACAAATCAGTTATCAGATTTAACAAATAAAAATAAAATATACTGAGTGCAATTGGCATTTCAGAAAAAAATGAATAAAATTTTATAAGTATGTCCTGAATGTTGTAAACATATACATATATAAAAATACATACATAAGCAATATGTATATATATATATATATATATATATATGTATGCATATATAAGTTAAATTTAAAGTTCAAAGAAATGAATAATTTTTAAGGTAAGGGTAACCCATGCAATATTTGAGACATACTTTTAAACATAAAATATTTGATATGTATCTCACCTTCAGATATAACCAAGGTACAGTATTAATCAGTGTTCTCCACAAGAATAGAACCAGTAGAATGTATATATAATAAGGGGAAATTTATTTTATTGGTTTACATGCTCAGAGGCTGAATAGTCCCAGAGTCTTCCGTAGGTTGGAGAGCTAGAGGAAACAGAAGCTGATCAGTCCTCAAAACTGCAAGCCTCAGAAAAAGAAGGACAAATAATATAGCTTCAGTTCTAGGCTGAGGACCTGGATGCTCTCATGTCAGCCTCAGGTGTAAGTCTGAGTTCAAAGACAAAGACCCAGAGTCTGATGTTTGTAGGGATGGCAGCAACACAAAAAGCACAGCCACTTAAGAGTAGAGACTCCGCACATGTGTAAACATTTTCCTCCTGTTTTTGGTTTCATCCAGCTGCAGCCTATGCATCACAGAGAAGTTTGCATTTGCAAGCTTATACTTTTAGTCTTAACTCATGTTTATACACAGGTATTCGGCATTATTTCCCAGATTGTCTTAAAAGATACCTTAGAAATTGATTTTCATGCCATTTCACTCTTGAATATGAAGATGACTACATGGTCAGAGAAAATATGTCTTCATCAATTTGGAGCTTCTCCCCACACACACACAACCTGACTTTACTGGAGGATAGAAGTCTGACTAGCACCCCAAGGAATAAAGGAAATTTTTAAGAATAAAAGGTATACTGGCCAGATTCCTAGGCTCTCAGGTAGTAAAAAAATAAAAAACACAGCATTAGATCTTGACAGTATGTCTAAGACAACTCACATATGTCAATGCTACAGATGCCAACAGATGTGAAAAAAGAACATGCCACATCAAAGTATTAGAGTTACGAAGCAGGCAAATTCCTACAGTATAATGCCTTTAAATAAAAATAGAGGCCACACTTTTCTTTGATTAATTAAACTAAAGCTCATTTGGTCAGTAATTAGCTGCTAGTGTTAAAAAATTATTTTATTGTTAGAGTAATTAGGTAAATTAATATGTGTTCATAAGCATAAGTTAGAAAATAACTAACATCAACATAAGTTTCAAATTTTATGATTGAGGATATAGCATAATTCAGATAATAAATTTTCTCTATCATTTGGGAAGAAAGAGATATCAGAATTAACAGAAAATTAGTAAGGAAAGGTACACATTAGTTAGACTTTTAGTTTCACTTTTAAAATAATTGAGTTAAACTGCAGTGTAATTTTGTTGGCAAAGTATAATTCCAGAATATCCTACTCAAAACAGATGTCAGATAAGAGGTTTGTAATGACAGTGGTGCCTCAGAAGGATATTTGTCGTCATGGTAGTACAAACTTGTTTACTTTCAGGTTCTTTGATTAGAATTTTAGAAACATCATTTTTCTTATTTTTATTATATTGACTACCTATGCATTCTCTACTGTTAGGTATAAATGGGAAATACTGGAAATTATTAGATTTTATTATAAGATTTAGACTATATTTTTGTTTTTCTCTTATGGAGTCATGCATTTAGATGAAATCTAAGGAGACAATAAACATTATTCTCCATTACAATATTCACAAGACAACAATTTTAAATCAAAGGCAATTAGTTTAATGTTTTTTAGGAAAGTCATGCCAGAGAAGACCTTTCTATGAAAACCAATGTGAATGAGACTATTTTTGCCTTCCAGAATATTCATCAGTGATCCTCAAAGTGAACAATCAAGAGCAGATGGCCTAATCGAAGAAAGCACCTGTCCATAAACAGCTTCAATGTGAAACCAAGACTCCACTGGTTCCCTCAAAGGTACATTCCTTTGTTTATGGAAATCCAGAAGCTCCATGGCAGACAATTCCAATATAAAGATTACTGTTCAAATCAGTTCTTCCTGTCTGCTGATTTCCTATCTCCAGAACACCTGAATCACAGAACACGCCTGTTTCAGAGATTGGAAAGGAGGAAATCATTTCAAACTGCTCTTTGTCCTGAAGAAGTCTTCCAGGATGTTTAATTAAAAATTTAATTTATAATCACTTGTAGAATTCTTTTCATTCTTTTTTTTTTTCCTTTCCCTGAAATCTCTGTAGAGTCCAGAGAAGAGCTTATTCAATTCTTGTCCCAATGTTTCTGGCATTTCTAAATGGAATACTTCTCCTCAGCATCCTAATAGAATATCCCTCGTCTACATATTGAAAAGTGGTTAAATTGCTAGTGTAGGAAAGTTCTCTGAGAACTTGCATTTTTATGGAACCTTGGAAACATTTCCTGGCCACGGCAGAATGGATAGTGTCTTTCCATGGAAGGAATAATCAATAAAGACTACAGAAAAGGAAAAAGGCAAAGTACTGTATATTCTTAAATGAAAATTGATTTCCACCATTGACCATGGAACAAACTCATCAGTAACACTGCATTTAGAGAGAATCTAATTGTTTCTTCCTATGGTAGAGTTTGAACTTGGAAGGGCAGTATAGGAAGGAAATCAATCTTCTGTTATCACAAGTAGCTTAGTCACAGCATACCAATTCAAGAAAATGCAATTGTTTAAGAGCCTATTGTAACCACTCAATGGATTTCCCCAGAAAACCAGCTACAGTTCTCAGAAACATATGGGTTTAATTTTTAATTCATTCTTCACTCACTTAAATACTTGACCACAGAGGTATCCTCGATCCCTCTCAGTCACATAATAAATGAAACACAAAAGATAATTGTATTATTGCAAATTCACAAGTAAAATAGGGAGGTAATCTAATTTCAGGTCATGCTAATGATATGTCTCTGCATATAAAATAAAACATGTTTTTATTCACTTATCCTTAAACACAATGAAGTTACAGAACTGACTGTGATAAATTCCTGGTCTAGTGAAAAGTCCATTCTACTTTATATGTGACTGGAAAGGGGGCAGATAAATAAAGAAGTAAAAATGTAATAAAATATTGTTCAATAAAGGTAAGTGCTAGAGATGTAACATTGAAATAGATCAATTCAGGAAATCACATAACAAGTGGAAGCCAATTATGCATGATCATGTTCAGAGACAGAAGGGACAAATGGGTTGGATTTGCATAAGTTAGAATGATATTATAAAAGATGTGGGAGGAGTATGCCAAAACCAAATTGTTTATGGCTTTGAAAACCATGTTAAGCCCCTTATTGTAAATAAAGTCTCGTTGAAAGTAAGACTGGTTTAGCTGGAAAGAAAGGGAGGGAAGTATTTGATTTACATTGTCTAAAAAGTTGTGCTGGCTGATCTATGAGAAATAAACATAAGAAGCATCAGGAATGGGTCCCTTACAATAGTCCAGGGGAGAAATGATTATCTCTTTGAATGTAGTAATAAATGTTTTGGTTACAAGACTATTTGTTTTCTCTAAAAGCCTTTTTACAGGTTGAGACAGTTGCACAGAGAACCACTGAACATTGCTTCATGAGAAGAACAAAAGTAGAGAGGTTCTTAAGTGTATCATAAAAGGAACACAACCCATAGAACATTAAAATCCCAAACAATCAAGCCTTCCAGAAAATCTTGCCATCAATCTCATATTAAATTGAATATAAAGTGGCCACACATTTGAGGTCCTTTAATTTCAATAAAACTATTACCAAATTTGTTTCCCCTGCCATCCCTCCACCCAACACACACAACTTTCTTCCCATGAAGTTTTATTTCATTTCAATCTTACCATTAGTAACTTCACATCTATTGCTATCATAGTCTTAGAAGAGTTTTAACTTAAAAGCACATGTATGTTCCCAGTCCTGTTCCATTTTACTGATTATGGTGATTTCAGGACACTCTTACCTTTTCTAAAATTTAGTTTCCTAATCTGTAAAATTTAGAAAGTAGACATTCTATGCTTTTATAAATGGTATATATATTAAAATTTAATCCACAGAACAATTTTATGAATTAGATAGGAGTAAGAAAACTAAGTATTCAGACATGTCTTATATATCAGTCAAGCTCAGTAGTGAGTTTTTTTGTTTGTTTGCTTGTGGTGCTGGGGTATGAACCCAGGCCTCATGCATACTAGGCAAGCACTCCACCCCTGAACCACAGATCCTACCATTAGCTCATAAATTAAAGAGCCTGGCTTGAATGTACCCTGCCAGATTAGAGAACCTACATACTTAAGCACTACATTGTATCTTTAAGAGACTAACATGTCATAGATGCTTAATAAAGATTAGTTTCCTTTTTCATTTTTCTGCATCTCATCCTCCATTTCAAATTGTAGAACACTATAATTATATCTTAAATAATAATCATATTTATTAGATTGTGCAATCTTTTAGTACCTTTACACGAATCAGTATCTCTTTTTCCTAGTTTTTCATAAGTCCTGAATCAACTGCTACCATTACTAAGAAATTGATTATTTTCCTCTTTACCACTTTCACAGTCATATAATACAAACTGATAGTGTTAATGAAATTTCAAATCTTTTAGATGATGTTTCTGAAAGAAAATAATATTTATGATGCTTACAGGTCTCAGAGGAAAATTCTAGAATTTTTAAAATTTGTAAAAGCAATTAAGATACAGTTAAGATTTTAGAATATTCATTATCAATTTATAATAAGTGATTTTTTTCAGAGCATTACTAAAATTTATTCTTTTTAGATAATAGAAGAGTATATTTTGACATATAATAAATGATTTTTGATGAAAAATGAAAATGAGGAAATATCACAAACTATAAACTTTCTGAATAACCACACACCTGAAGTTTTGGGAAGTCAATTTCTATTTACTTAGTGGTGTTTTCCTGTCTGCAACCACTACAGAATACACAAAATTGGCAGCAGAAGCAAGAAAGAGGTAACATGTTAGTGTCATAGTGTGGAGGATAATAGTGAGGATTTGTATTCAGTTTTAGAAGTAATAATGTTGATCTCTAGATGGAACTTCTCATCTATACAAATGATAATATACTAATAATATACAAGCATGCAAAAAATACCTTGTGTGTGTCTCTTGAGTTTAGGAAAAGCACCATGATTTGGAATTTATATCCAAATTTATATATATATATATATATATATATACACACACACACACACATACACACAAACAAAACATTATATATGTATATATATAAATACACAAATTATATTCTATATATGTATATATACACAAATTATATGTATTATATATGTATATATATACACAAATTATATATATCATATATATCTATGTGTGTATTTATATATAATTTTTAAAATTTATTTTGTTTCTACATTAGCTTTGATACATAAGTAACAGTGGTGGTACTGGAGATGATACCATCGTTAGAAAGAGCAGCAACACTACTTTACAGAAGCAGAAACTGAAAGTTATAAATAAGTGACCTCATTATGCAGCTAGTAAGGGGTAGATCTGGATCATAAACTCACTTACAATTCTGCATCTCTGGGTTTGAACTACAATACATAATAAATTCAGTTTTCATTAGAGTATATAAATATTTCAGAGGTACATTTATACCTTTGAAATATATATTCATACTTTGGATTATATATAATATTTATAGTCTTTTCTTAGTACAGAAATGTTTTAAGTGGAGTGTTATGTTTTATATACCTAAGTGGGATGAAAGTCATTAAAAATAATAAATTTTAAAAGAATTTATTTAAATAAAATTTCTAAATAAATAAAATTTCTTTATATAAATAAAATATATAAATAAAATTTCTTTAATATATTTAACCCCCATTTATCTTTAATCAATTTATAAATATTAAATACTATTTGTAAGTTTTTGAGGAAATATACTGTGAGATCTATTAAGTCCATGGAAGAACTGTAAGAAAATAAAGTTGTACATGTTACTCTTTTATCTCATGTAATTAACATAAATATCCTCATAATATAAAAATTTGTGTTATCTCCAAATGTGTGTGCATGTGTGTGTATTTCTGATGAACTTAAGTTTACCAAAAATATTATTCTAGAAACACCAAAAATTAGAATAGGAACAAGAATGGAACTACAAATAACATCTATGGAACAATCATAATTCCAGATAATTGGCGAGTTGCTTTATGTGTGTAATACCACATATTACTAATAAATTCCTTTTATCATTGAAACAATTTACCAGAGCAGTAAAATGAAAATGAGGAAGATTAAATAACTTGTCTCAAGTTGTGCAACTACTCATGTTCCCAGTTTATATTTGATCATACCTAGTATCTTTTGAGACCATTTATTGCATCATGAGAGCTGAACTATAAAACAAAATAAAGTTATTCATTAAAACCCACTACTGAAGAAGTATTACTGAATTAACTGCTACCACACAGTCATCATATATTAACTATCAACTAGTGATGACAAGATAATGACTTTTGGGCTCAACAAGCCAGAGCTTAATAATCTTCTGGCATCCTGAAGAGGCATAAGATCCATATTCCATTACTGTGTCTCCTTGATCCATTTTGCATTCTTCTGCTACTAACATGATGCTATTTCTTCATTTTTTATTATACTGTAGTAGTATATGTTATGAGCTCTTTCTACATTCCCACTGTAACTACTTACAACTTCTGAAGATAAATTCTTAAACACCATAGCAAGGAACAAGGATTGCCTGACAGTGTGACCTAGGAGTATTCTTGATTTGATATTATAAATCAGATACTCTGTGATTTTGGGATCCATCATAGTAGCACTCAATCTAAGAAAAACAACAAAAGGTATTTTTAATATTGATGATAATAATAAATCCTGGAAAAATTAATTAAAAGAACTCATTTGCTTTAGCAGAACAAAATGGGAAAAGCAAAAAAAAAAAAAAAAAATTAACTGTAGTTATAGAGTTTCCTAGACAGAGAAGTTCATCTAGATTTGTGTTTAGTGTTTATTTTTACAATAAATCACCAAAGCGAGTGGTCTGAGTGAAAAGGTCTGAAACAATAGTTACCTACCATAGAGCCCTAAATTGGAAATAAAGAGGAAATCCTGTTTCTAAATCTGATCTTTTAAATTTTAAACATCTTTCATAATTTAATCATATCTTCTAGCAATACAACCTTTATAACAAAAGTTAATCTGTAACCAGATATTATATTGACTGTTTCCAGTAAACTGATGATCATGAAAAAAAATTGTCATTTTTTTAAGACTCCTATTTTTAATTGAATTTGATTTCCACTTTAAAATATTGCAGCATTTAAAAATCTAAATAGCTAATGTTTTGTCATACCATGAACGTGTTGCAATAAGTACATTTCTGCATCATAACCATAAAGTCAAGCTTTTGAGTTGGCCACCATCAGTCATCCTGAAGCATCTTTTTTGTTTGTTCATTTGTTTCTGGTTCTAAGAATGCCGAAGACTAGAGAATACAGAATGGACCTATATCAGGTAATCTATTACTAAAACAAGAAAAATTCCAACCCATTTCTGGATTTTAGAAGTACAAATGCTATGCCCCAAATTACAAAAATGACATTCGTGGTTTCTGAAATTTAACCTAATAACTCTAAATCTAAGAATCTGAAAAAAGAAGAAATATAAAAATATGACACATTTGAGCTAGTGAAACAGCAAATAAAATACAGAACTCTCTAGGATCTGTAGTAAATTTGTACTTGATATGAAATTGTAGGATTTTTTGTATAATATGTTAAATGTAATGTTGAAGGGACATTTCTGATTACATAGCTGCCAGTGTATGTTGTATTCAGCCTAGCTCTAAAGTGATTCACCTGTGATGGAACAGCACCTGAGTAAGAAGCTGGCAATATGAGACCCTATACTTGGGGAAAGGTAACAAGCCAGAGCCCAAACAGGAGCAATACCAACAACTAGTCTTGAGTAAAGAAAGAAATTGTCAGGATCCTGGTTCCTGACTCTACTGGGTGCCAATCTCCTGCCAATATCCCAGAAATGGAGACCCCCAGCCCAATGTACACTCCTTGACTGGAGTATCACTCCCAAAACCCTACTTTCTCCTTTTCATTGGTGATGAGAGCCAAGTAGACGTCAGCCACATGCTTTTGTTCTATGGACTCATCTTGAATTCTGTGTAGTATATGAAAATCTTGTTTCTAGGCAGGGCACATCTCTAAATCACAAATAGAGAAACTGAAGAGTATTTCTCACCTCTGAAATTGGCCCTTGAATAGCACCTCAGCCCAACTAAGATAGTTATTTTGTGTACTCTAGTGCTGTATTTTGCTGTTTCCTCAGTGAAAATTATTTCTCTTCAAGAGTGTCTTAAGAGACTTACGTTAAAGAGCAAAAATACATTATTATCTCCTCACAGCTATTTCTTAATCTGAAGCTGAGCTTTAGGCAAACCACATCTTATTGAAACTATATGCAAAATATGTAATTTTAATAAAAATGTGCTTTTATTTCTAGGAAGAAAGCTAGAATCAAATTTAAAGAGGTAAAAAGAGAAGAAACTTGTGGTTTAGAAATAAACCGGTATATAGAATAACAAAGAAATTTCTGAATGAAGTATATACAGAAATGATAATGGAACTATCCCTAAGTTTTTAATTATTTATTTCCATTAAAATGTTATACATAATGCCATATTTTAAGGAAAATAGATTGTATATTTCAAAATTGCATGAACCTTTCTAATGATTTTTTCCACAAAATTATAGAGATCTCACTTTTATACACACATACACATGTATACACACACACTTTCCCCCATCATTTACTAATTGTGTAGTTTAATTCTGATAGTATTTAAAGTTAAAATGTGTGTTAACTTTTATTGTTATGGTGACTGAGTGATACCATGGCCAATGAAGAGACGGAAAGTCATGGCGTTTTTCACATCTGGCCTAGTTGAAACAAGGGGCTCAAATGATCTTATCTAATCTATCCAGAGCATATTCCTGGTAGCACATACTAAAAGATATAATTCTTACATTCTTTTTTCTGGAAAGAAAGAAACAAAACATAGTTTTTCTGAAAACTTCATATTAGGGCTCTAAAATTTTTGAACCTTAATAAAACATCTTAGGATGATGAACTAAATAAAGATGATATGGATAAATAAAGATGATATGGATAAGAATCAGTGGCTGGTTTAGGAGCTAATACACATCATCCCCCCACACATACATACATACATAAACAATATGTTAAGCCTATCTATTTTTCTAGCAATTGCAGAATTTCTGCTCTAATTCCTAGGTCTTTGATATTCTTTGAGTTGCATTTTGAGCAGGATGAGAAGTAGGGAAAACATTTCATTCTTCTACATATGGATACCCAGTTTTTCCAGTACCATTTGTTTAATGGCAATCTGTTCTCCAATGTATGCTTTTGGCAACTTTGGCAACTATCAAATGGCTCTTGTCTATATGGCTTTGTTTCTGTCTTCTCTTCTGTCTCATTGGTCTTTCTACTAAAATTTATGATTCAACACCATCTGATTCCAAATGTATTAAAGTAGATGAAATACAAGATAATGAAGTCAAAACAATGATTATAAACTTTAGTAGGTCCAATGTTATCTTGTTTATTTTTATTTTTTTTATTTCTTGTATTCCTATGTTTTGATTCATATATCTGTTGGAATGGATTGCTCTTCTACTCTTATGTGGGTATCTTTTCCTAAAATATTTTATTAATTGTTTATAGACTTTTATTTATTTATTTATGGTGTTGAGAATTGAACTGGTGCCTCACACATGCTAGGCAAGTGTTCTACCACTAAGCCACAACCCCAGCCCTTATGTGGGCATCTTTTAAGACATATCACTATCTTGTGAAAGCATTCTAGTATGAACTAGATTGAATCTCCTTGTAGAAGTAGTACCAGCGTGGATGTACATTGGTGGAATCTGAAGAAGCCCCTAGCCAGTCCTACTTTGGGTATGGTTATTTGGAGGGGAATGAATGTCTAATCCATTATTTGCATTAAAATATTGCTTAAGTTCATGTGCAGTTAATTTGTATGTGGAGAAAGATGAACTATATCTTGACCAAGTTTAGATTAGCAGCAGAGCCTCTATCCTCTGAACTTGTAGAATACCCAGTTGATTCCCAGAATCTCATAGAAAAGGGGAAAAATAATAGCAACAAATGAAGCAAACAATATATAGCATTAAAATAAATATCCAGTGTCTGCTCTGACATTTGCAACACTAATAACCACAAAAAACAGCAATGGTAAGGTCAGTAATTGCCAAAAGCAATAAATATTCATGAACTAGATCTGTCATTAAAGTAAATAACTGTAAATAAAAGGTATGACTCTGCAGTGCTAATAACTGCAACAACATGAAGAGTAGAGACAGGAGTTATAGAAATCAAATATTTTTAAAATATAATAAGATACAGTTCATTAGGATAAAAGCATGTGATTGTAATGTGAAAGAACTTTGGGGACATTTAAAATGCAAACCAAGAGAAAGCATATTAAATGCAGCAAGTGATGGCCATAAAGAAGGAGAAAAAAAAATGGATAAAAAAGAAAAAAAAATCCAAGTAAATAATAGGAGAGAGAGAGAACAAGAGAATTTAGTGTTCAGAGGAGTAAGAAAGGAGAGAAAGTGAGGGAGAAATGAGAAAACAAAACAAAAAAGCCAAAATCAAACCAAAATAGACAAAGAAAAACCCCTAACACTCAAAGACAAGAAAAAAATTATTAAAATGCTAAAAATGAGAACAAAATAAATAAATATGTATGTGTAGATGTGTCCATGAACCAATAAGCACTGCAGGAATACCAGAAATAATGACAGAGAGCAGGGGGCGGGGTGGGGGGGAGATTCTTAATGAAAAATGAAAGAATTGTCTCCACTGAGGTGGTTAAAACTTGAAGATGGATGATCATTGTCTATTGCCAAATGTCCTTCTTTCAATTTATTCTAGGATTTTGTACTGAGAGAGCAAAAGCTGGGGGATGTTGAACCCTTCTTCTTTTTGTGATGCTTGGCAAGTTTTCAACTGGAATGGCTTAAAACTAAAGTTGGATAAAAAAATTTTCAACATCCCTTCTCACAAGTTTAGGGTAGGTAGGAATGGGAAGTACTACTGATTGGAGCTTTGACTGGACTGACAAATGGATGCATTCCAAGGGCAGGTCTGGTACTGAATTGTAAATGGGAAATTCTGGTGACTAGGTTTAGCTCTGATCAGGCCTTAGGGACATTGTTGGGTGGTATTTGCTCTGGAGACATTAGATCAACCCACCCCTGGGGATGAGCAGATCGTGATCTTGGCTTTGAATCTGGATCTGAAGAGCCTCCTGAGAATTCTAGTTAAAAGACAGTGGATTCGGTCCTCCATAAGACTCACACATTCCATGACCATGAGTGCAGCCCTCTCAGGCTTAATCCCTGAAAATACTCATGCCCATAAATTTAGTTTCCTGATCCTTTTTGTCTGGTCACAGGAGCCACCAGACTCAAAGGGGAAACAAGTTGCACACACTTCTCATTTCTGACTGGATCCCCTGGGTACAATCTTATCTCTTCCTGTTCCACTCATGTTCTGGAAGGTATGCCCTATGCCGTATGGGACAGTAAGGCAATGTTTGCTGTAATCTTATGGGCTCCCACAGCAGAAAGCTGCAATTTGGTCTCCTCAAGATAGCACTCTGCTTCATCTCTCTGCTTGCCAGTTGAGAAACACAGAGCCCTTTCCAAATGCCAGTTTGCAAGGCATCCTCTGGATCTGGTAAATTCAGGCTGCTTTTCTGTTCTACAGGTTTTTCTGTGCCAAATTTGTCCTTTGTGTATGTCTCTCTTTTTATATTATCCCTCCCCTGGGCAGTAAACAAGTGCCACTGCTGCTGTAGCAACCAGCTTGGCTCCAACGTAATCTTTCTTTTTCTTTGATCAATGCACCCAAAATTTTGAGTGTCTAAGAGACTCTGACTGTCTGATATTGAATTTCAGTGAATTTCTCTTTCATCCATCTCACTGAGAAAAAGTATCTTTCTCACTTAAATCCTGAGCCACAAAGCAACTCGAAATGCAGTCTTCCTCTAATCCATCACATTGAATCTAAAAAACTTTAATTCATTTTTCCAAAAACAATTTTGCTGGTAAATTGCAATTTTTCAAAGGCAAAAAAATTAATTTCTTAATGATATTCAACCTATAGAATTATACCAATAATAGGAGAAAAATATTGTGTATGCCTAACACAAATCCTAACACAATGAATATGGTGTTTAGTTTCTGCCGAAGTACAACTTGTCTTATAAACCTGTCTATATGTCATCTCCATTTTTCTCTCTTACCTATTCTTATAATAGTAAAAACTTCATTTATTCTCTTAGAGTATGTGTTCTGTTTTTGCTCATAACCCATGCCATACATCATTCTCAGAGTCTTTATTAACCCTATCTCTATTATTATCTTCTAGTTCTTTTTGAATTATTTCTACCAACATTATTATTTACCACCTCTCACAAAAATAGCACATAAGAATAAACCCAAACCAAATCAAAACAATGCAAACATGTCCTTTGCTCCAGCATCCTCACCCATTTCCCCCAACAGTTGCAGCCATAGTTGCTACTCAATCCTTGTCTGGCTTCTGCCTGTACTTTAGTCAATAATAAAGGACTTGTCTTATCTTCACCTCACTTAATCTTCCAGAAAATATGACAGAGTAGTAATGAATCTCTTTTCCTTGAAAGATGGTTTGTTAGAGTTTTGTTTTGAAGGGAGGAGAAGCATCATTTGTACTAGTGTTCCTTCTTTTCCTATTATTTCCCTGGTCTTTTCTTGGTGTCTATTGCTTTATTTATTCTATATAGTGTATCCACTTATTTGAGTTCTTAGGGTACTAACTTGAGTACTCCTCTTTTCTTCCTTAACATTCTACCCAAGATGAGATCATGAGCTTCCATATATTTAAAGACCCACTGTCTGCAGATGTTCTTCTAATTAAGTTACCCATCCCAGAGTCCTTCTCTTGATTCTGTCTTTGTTTTATGATCTTTACAAAAGAATCAATCAGCACTCCTGTTGATCTTATGTTCAAAATATATCTTCTCTCCATCCACTTTTTAAAAATCTGATATTCATCATTTGAGTACACACCACCATCCTCTCTTCCAGTAGCCTCTAAACATTTTTCTTACCTCTATTTATCTCACATCAACCCATTTTCCACACAAATCTCATCACATTTTTCTGCAGCTTAAACCTTTTGGTAACTTCCCACTGCAGTGACAACCAAAAACAAATTACTTACTTGGATCTTAATATAACTGTATCATATGGATTCTCCTTTTGTTTTGAACCAAATGTCAGATTACACTCATCTTTCAATCACATTAGTTTTGTTAGGCAACCTGATAATCTTTGAGTTCTTAGAACTGGGAGAGATGTAGAGGGGTGTAGGAAGCCAGGGCAAGATGGTGACTGAGGAAGTCAGAGGCAGACTCAAGGAGCATGGAGAGGGTCTTCTAATGAGGTCAACTTCCTAGTTGATGAAAGTGCTCATGGACACAAGCAGGGAGCCCAATCAGACACTTTCATACTCCTGCTCCTAAGTAGAGGATCCAATAAAAAAATTAAAATAAATGTGTGGACATATGTAAACACAGAAATGTATATGTACTTATGTATGTTACATAAACCTATATGTATGTGTGTGTTGTATTCCTGTTTTATAAGTATATATATGTTTATATATATGTATATTGAATGACAGGCAAAAAAATGTTTATTAATTTTAGATGTCTGTTTCTAATCAGGAATATGCTGGAATAACATTTTTCTAGAGTGGAAGCTATTTTATTGAAACAGAAATAAAACATTTAGGAAATATTAATGTTTCTTGTTATTGTTTTTGCATTACCATTGTTATACTTGTGAATTCTCATGCACTATACCAACACTACATTCTTAGTGCATTTTAGCCTACAAAATGAAAATATTTATATCATCTGGAAAGAAAAAAAGAGGAAAAAGAACATATGATCTTTAGGAAATGTGAATTTTAGATTTTGTTAACCATTGTCTTTTGTGTTACAAATTTTCTTAGGACTTGGTGTAAAAATCTGTCACCCTATAACTTCTACTTAGTTAGAAAGGTATTTAGAGTTACTTCTTCTCAGGAAGATATTCTATACTGTTCAAAATGCTTTCACTAGGATATTTCAAGATGCAAATATTTTTAGCATTGTCTCTATAATTCAAGATTGTGTTGCTGGGAATCAAACCCAGGGCGTCACATCTAGGCAGTACTCTAATATAGAACTCTAATACTCTACTACTGAACTACACCACTGGCCCTACAATTGTAGTTCAGACCCTAGCAAATCATAAGGGTTTTAGTGACTCCGTATGTGTGCTTTAACCATTTCAGTTTCTGCATTGTGCTAAAAGTATTAAGGCAATTGATTTGTACACTCCATGATAACTTCATCCTCTTCTAACGTGACCTATCCTCTCCGATCCCATTTCATCTTTATCATTCATGTACACCAGGATTGAAAATGTTTTAGTTTGGAGTAGTAAACATCAAAGACTGAAAAACTGACTAGCTCACTTCAGCTCCTTCTGAGGATTCTACACAGTGTGACTATTCAATTTATTGTTCAAATTTGCATTTGCTTTTCTTAAATTTCTGAAAATTTCTATGAAATTCTAGTGATGTAGAAGAAACTAAAATTGATTAAGGGGAAAAAAAACTTTGAAAGTGAATATGTGAATCCCTCTTGGAATTTAGTGAAAAACTACATATAGTCTTTAACTTAAAAAAAATACACACACACACACACACACATGTATATATATATATATATATATATATATATATATATATATATATTTATTTAATGCTGTTCCTTTACTTATTCAACAAATGATTATGGACCAACTATTATGTACTTGCTGTTTTTTAAGTGTTAGCATAAACTGTTGAACAAAGAATGAATTCAATCTTTATGTAGTTATGTTTTTATGGAGGAAATTAGACAATAACAATTAAATTTAAGGATGAATTAATGATATAGTTGAAAGTTGATAAGTGTTATGAAAGAAAATGTACACTAGGGAAAGGGGAATACAGAGTTATTAGCATTAGAAAGGATACATTTGTTATTCTAAAAGGGAAAGTACATTAGACCACTGTAAGAATAAAGAAGACCTCTGGACAAATATCTGAAGGAGTTAGGCAATTTGGCAATGCAATCATCTGTAAGAAGATCTGTGAGAAAAGGGAAGAAACAGTTAGGACAAAGTCCCCAAAAAAGAACAGGCCTAGAACATTGGAAGAGCACATGGGTCTGAATAGGTGGAAAACAGTAATAGGTGGAAGAATGTCAGTGAATGACTTCAGAGGTAAAGTAGTGATAAATCATGCACATTTCTCCAAATTGTTTTAAATATGAAATTTTACTAAGAGTAAAATCAAACTATTTCAAGAATTTAGAGCCAGGCATGGTGGCACACATCTGTAATCCCAGTGGCTCAGGAGGCTGAGGCAGGATAATCATGAGCTCAAAGCCAGCCTCAGTAACAGTGAGATGCTAAGCAACTCAGTGAGACCCTGTCTCTAAATAAAATACAAAATAGGGCTGGGGATGTTGCTCAGTGGTCAAGTGCCCCTGAGTTCAACCTCAGTACCCTACTGCCCTCAAAAAACTTTAGGTAAAGATAATAACATAATTTGTATAAGGTCTTTTAAGGTTCTTTTTTTTTTTAAATATTTTTTTTAGTTATAGATGGACACAATGTCTTTATTTTATTGCTTTGTATGTGGTGCTGAGGATTGAACCCAGGGCCTCATGCATGCGAGGCAAGAGCTCTACCACTGTGCCACAATCCCAGCCCCTGTATAAGGTCTTTTAAAAAGAATAATGCAGCAAAATGAAACTAAACCCCTATCTCTCACCATGCACAAAATTCAACTAAAGTGGATCAAGGACCTGGGAATCAGACCAGAAACCCAACGTCTAATAGAAGAAAAAATAGGCCCAAATCTTCATCATGTCAGATTAGGACCATATTTCCTTAACAAGACTCCTATAGCACAACAAGTAAAATCAAGAATCAACAAATGGGATGGATTCAAACTAAAAAGCTTCTTCTCAGCAAAAGAAATAATCAAT
>PVHX01024236.1:0-24601 GCA_004024805.1 Geosciurus inauris
TTTTTGATTTTTTTGTACCAGGGATTAAACTCAGGGGTGCTTAACCACTGAGCCACATCCTCAGCCATTTTTATGTTTTACTCAGAGACAGGGTCTTACTAAGTTGTTTAAGACCTTGCTAAGTTGCTGAGGCTGGCCTCGAACTCTTGATCCTCCTGCCTCAGCCTCTTGAGTCACAGGAAAAGCTTTTTGGTAAATTGATGAGCTGTAATTTACTGAACTATATTCCTTTTGTTGGACATTTGGATCTCCTATTACATTTTTGCCACTGTAAAAGATGATGGTCTAAATTATTTTCCACTTAAAGCCTTCTTAGTAAATTTATTGCAATGTAAAGTGCACATCCTTAAAGAATACAGTTTAATAATTTTTGCCTGGATATACTCATGAAATATTGCTGTAGTCAGAATATTGAAGATGCCTGTCTCGGTCCATGTTGTATTGCTGTAACAGAATATCTGATGCTGGGTCATATGTAAAGGTCCTGTATTAGGCTCATGAGTCTGAGACTGGAAAGTCCACACAACACCGTCCTGGCATCTGGTGAGGTTCCCATGGCTGTGCTGAGTAGTGGGAAGGGAACTGGCCAACGCAGAAGAGGCTACGCATGCAGAGCAGCCACACTTCGTAATAACCCTCTGTGTCCACAGCTAATCCAGTCTCATGCCCTGAGCCCCTCTCTGGAGATGGGCATCCATTCCTTCTGAGGGTGGCACCCTCAGATCTAGTTATCTCCCCCTTGGCTCGCTTCTTAAAGGTTTCGCCATCTTGATACCAATACACTGGGGACTAAGTTCCAGCACGTGAACCTTCAGGAGACTAACCGTGCACACCATCACCATCCAATGTTTCTTTGTGTCCCTTTGCAACTGCTCCACCTTCCTGCCCCTGCCCAGCTCCCTGCGCCATTAAATTGCTTCCTGGCACTACACATGCATTTCCGTTTTCTAGGATATTATGTCAATGGAATCATATAGCGTGTGCTCTTTCCTCTGGCCTCCTTGACTCAGCATAATTACTTACCCATGTGATAACATGCATCAACAATTCATTCCTTTTAAATTGCTGTGTGGGAATGCATTTTAAAATGAAAAATAAATTATTGAATGGTATTCCATTGTATTGACTCACATTTTGTTTACTCCTTGCATGTTGATGGGCATTTGGGTTGTTTCCAGTTTGGGGTTCCTACAGATGAATTAGCTGTGAACACCTAAGTGGAGTCTGGATGGATGTGTACTTTCTTTCCCATGGCTAAATACCTAGGAGTAGAATGGTTTCACTATATAGTAGATGTGCGTTTAATTTTTTAAGAAACTGACATACTTTTCCAAAGTGCCTATACCTGTTTTTATTTCAGCAGCAATGAATGAAAATTCTGATTACTCTCCATCCTCCCCAGCACTTTGTCTCTGTAAATCTAGCCATTATACATATGCAACGGTTGCTCATCGTGTTTTTAGTATTTTCCTACTGACTAATAATGTTCACTATCTTTTCATATGTTGATTTCCCATTCATATATCTTCTCCCTTTTAAAATATATTTTTATTTGTTCTTATTAGTCCATGTATCTTCTTTAATGAGTATTTGTTCAGAACTTTTGCCCATTTTTTACCGTGCTCTTTCCTTTATTATATTTTGACAGTTCTGTGTGTATTGCTTTATCATGTCTATGCTGTGCTTACAGAGATTTTCTTCTGGTCTTTGCCTTGTCTTTTCATCTTAACAGTGTCTTTTAAAGAGCACAAGTTTGTAAAATGAGTTTTTAGATATATTTTTCAGAAATAGAACTAATGGGTCAAGTATATAATCTTCTCCTTCCTGCCTTCCTAAACTCACTGCTTTTCTCTTTCACCCCTTTCCTTCTCTTTTCCCTTCCTTCTACTCCGTGTGTGTGTCTCTGTGTGTGTGTGTGTGTGTGTAATTGCCTGTCTTCCAAAGAGTTGGAAACTGCTGTCATTGAATCACAGTGTGCTCCCTGGAGACCGGCCACTCTGGTCCTTCTCACTTGTCTTCACTTGCCATTTGGAGAGTGAAGAGTGTTATGCTGCAGTTTTATTTCACTTCATTTACCTGGCAAACTGAACATTTTCTTTAATTTGGTGTATTTTAAAAATATTTCTTAAGTAATTCTCAACCATCTATCATGGGAAATTTTGACTTAAATATTTGTAAGATCTTTCCATATATTTCAGATGTCAAAATTTACATACAATGCTTATCACAACAATTTTCATATCACTTTTTACCTTTATCTGGGTTCCCCTATCTGCAATTTACTTGCAATATCTTCTATATTTTATATCTAAATATCTACTTCATATATATATTATTTCCTTCTAAATTTGGGAAATCTTATGTTAAGTTTTTCTTTATTACAGTTTTTTTTTTTTTTTTGGTAAAGTAAGGATCCAGGTTTCTGATTTTTAATAGTATTTAAGAAATGCACTCAGCAGTTCTCCTTTCCGTTACACTTAGATTATCATATATTTAATTCTCATATAACCTACGTCCTACTTCTAAATTTTTGGGTTTTTTCCATGGGTCCAGAGCTCTGAAATCAGCTACATACTCTTAACACAGGTTGCATTATGACATATTCTGCTATATTCTAAGGCAAACTGTATTTATTCCAAATTAATCTGTGATATGAATTTTAGAGTTTTCTATGTAATACAATATACTACTATACTATTACTATTCTATACTATTACTACTATACTATTTTAAATGTATTAAATGTAAAAATTAACCTGAAGTATTGCCAAATTGATGACATTTTATTTCTCTTCTGTAAAATATTTGTCATTTTGTTATATTGGATTGATATAGCTGACCTTAGCTTAGTTACTATGTAGGTACTCAATAAATATTGAAATCTAATTTTGAAACAAAAAATTTGATGATTGTTATTGTTAAAAAGAAATGCTAATTGTTATTTTTAGAATATATTTTATGTGATTAAATATTCCTGAATTCTTTTATTTTCTAAAATGTGGTGTATATTTTTGAGTTTTCTGGGTTATAACATCATGATTGCAGCAATTAATGATGTTCCTTTTGTACCAATTTTTCTTAATTATTTTTCCTGCCTTATCACAATGGCAAGACCCTCTAATAGTTTATTAAATAAAATGTAAGATAAAAAGTATTTGACTTTGCTTTTAAGAAACATGCCAGTACTATTTAGATCTCCTTAAAGTAATATTGGCTTTTTATTCTAAGGATTTTGTTTTGTTTTGTTTTCAGAAATTAAAGATCCAGAATATATCCTTTATTTTGCAAAGCTCCCTTTTAATTTTTTAATATAGAAATAATTGAGTGCCAAAAAATGTATATGATGTGTTAATTAACTATGTCAGGAGAAGAACATATTTTTTGGTTAATTTCCATTTTGGTTCACAAATTTTAATCTTTTGCTCGGAGGTTTCAAAGATTTTCTTTTTAAGGACACTTTAGTACTCATTGTTGTATTCCTAAAACTCCTCTAGACTTTGTGTTCTCCCATTATCTCAGCTCTGTCTCTAGTGTGCTTATTCTACTTTCCCCTTTATACTCTCTTTCTTGATTTTTGTTTTTCTAATTAAATCATCAAATCAGTCAAAACTCTAATCTTCAGGAAGCTGTAAAAGCATTTACTATCCTTTAATAGTTTATTTCCTCACTATTGCTCAAAACGCAAATTTACAGCTGTTTGGTATTAATTAAAAAGGATTTCATAACGAAATTCTTCTAATTATGATATCAGCACTTCTGTCAAATTCAGGTTTTGCTAAGGGCTCTTTTCTTAAGCACAACCCAATATCTATGGGGGAAAAACATAATTAAGAACTGTAATGGAAAATTTTCAAATGTACACTTACTGCATAATTCTGAAGCACTAATATTTTGAAATGTTTTTGTCCTTTCTTTTCCCACTCCTGAATTATTGGAACGTTCTCTTGTACTATTCTGTGGAGCTCTGGGGAGAACCTGTGATGTGATGTCATTATTGCTGCATCCCAGGTCCAGTTCTTTGTGTCTCATTCAGCCTGGAATTCTTCATTGTTGACAAAAGTTTGGGACTGGCTGCACAACGAAGTGACCCTAACCCCAGAGTTTATCCCATACCCTCGCACAAGCCAAAATTGACCAATTAGTTAGAAATGGGGAGTCCTGAGGCCTTGTTCCTAGTACTGTATGCAGCTTTGTGGTGGCAGTATTCAAGGCTGGGTTCTTCTTTCTTTGTGCAATGGGACCAACATGGATTTTTTACAAAGGCCCTCAAGATCTCAGAAAGTCCGTAATTATTATTATTAATAATAATTAATTATTAATAATTAATTATTATTATTAGTTGGCTATAGGACTGCCAAGAGCCAAGAGATCTGGTTTTCTATTTTAAATAGAAAAGCTACCTTAGGCTTCTGAGCCTCAGTTTCATTGTAAAATGAAAAGAGTGGGCTTGGTGAATTCTGAAATACCTTGAAAAGAGAGAAAGACCACGTGCAATTGTTTCAGGGAGAGGATTGGAATTTGGAAGTATGGTGGGCAGTTGAGCAGCGGTCTTTCTCCCAGTGTACCAGACTATACAGGCTGGCAGATGGCAGGTCTGAAGCCCTCAACATAGCTCACTTCAGGGGTTGGGAGGGTGGGAGCCAAGACGCAATGGGAATGGAAGAAGACAGGACAAGGTCTTGTCTCGGGGTGTTTGTTCTGAACAGTGCTCCAGAGATCGTAGCACCACACACAATTCAGGATTGTTTTGTACCTGTGGTTTTTTTCCCTCCCCCTAGGAGTTGTTCTCAGTAAAACTTTCATATGTGGTTATAGTTATTACTGAAGAGTGTCAAGTGAGTCAAATAGTCAGACCATGCAGTCACGGAAGGAATCCATGGCAGAGTCTGCACACATGGCCCCGGGATGTCATTCCTTCTCTACAGTCACAGTGGTTTCTTTAAAAGTTCTATCTGTAACATCTTTCCTTTCATTCCTTTCTTATAAACTCATATGATGTAAGCCCTCTAAGTGCAAAATGTTTTTCCTCTGTTGGCCATCACTCCCAGGATGATTCTATCAAATATGAATTTTCCCTCAGCTACCAACCACTTGCAGTAGGAGGCTGACAAGATAGGGAAGAGGCGTGTGTGTGTGTCTAGGGCTCAGGGGTGGAGATCTGGCTAAAGTAACAAATGCTCCTTGTAGAATATTCCAGAAACAGAGAAAGGTTTGAGGAAAATAAAAATCAACCATATTTCTACCAAACCAAAGATAATCATTATTAATATTTTATGTATTCTTTTGCTTCTCTTCAAGTTTTTTTGTTGTTAAAATAAGTGAGTTTTATTTCCTATACTTTTCAATCATTTTGTCATTTTTTTCTTTATAAATAACCCTATAATAAACATATTTGTCTGTCTGCATTGAGGTTCCTGATGTTGAGATACCATATTAGTGAAGATGATTTTATTTTATTATTTTTTCATGCCTGAGTCTTCTTCCCCAATTTCCTAATAGACAATTAACACTTCCCCTTGCAGCCTAGGCCCCTGGACCATGTTCTCATCACTGATTGGTACTTATGTTTCAAATCTTTGCTAATCTAATAGGGAAGAAAACAGTCCCTTATTTTTATGTTTCATTTCACTGATTACTACTAACATTGAATATTTTCACATTTATTAACTCTTTCTATTCCTTTTTCCGTAAGTTATCTATTCATATCATTTACCCATTTTCTCTTCCTTAGTAGAATGTTTACCTGGTTCTACTTTTATTACAACTGTTTCTAATTTATAATTTTCCTTTTATTTTTATAGCTTTACACTATTCAGAGACTCTAAGTTTTTATGTGTTCAGATCTGTGATCTTTTCCTTCATGATTTCTTCCATTATTTTACACTAAGAAAGTTTTCCTAGATTAATATTCACTTCAATGTTCTTGGTTGGTTTGGATCTTAAGACTATTGGTTGGTTTGGATCTTAAGACTTTAATATATTTAGAATTTATTTTAGGGTATAGAATGGGGTAATGATCCAAACATTTTTCCACAATAATTTGAAAAATAATCTGTATATATATACATGTATACATGTGTGTATGTATTAATTATCAGGACTTCTGTTCTATTCCCTGATCTCCTTATCCATACTCCAGATACACACCTTCCCCATCCCAGTTATTATAATCTAAAACCTGGTATTTCTTGTTTTCACATTGCTCTCAGCTCTTCTTGGTTGTTTATTTTCTAGATGAATGGTAGAATCATTTTTTGTGAAGTTTCAAAAACTCCCTTTGGGGTTTTGATGAAAATTGCATTCAACCTATAAATTAATTGGGAAGAATTTGGCATCTTTACAGTGTTCAGTCCTCCCATCCAGGAATACACATATGGCACATCCTTCCACGTTTCCAAATATCCTTTTATATGTCTCAGTGGCATTTCGTAGTTTTCTTTAAATAAATTCAACACATTTCTTACTAAGGTATTTCCAGATTATTTTACGTTAGGCACTTCTTTAAAATGAAACCTTTTCCCCCTTTCATTTGGATCACTATTTTTAATATCACTTTTTCCCCAATGATTGCCAAGTACTAACAGGAATCAAAGTAAAAAGTGTATCTGTTTCTATATAAACATATAAACCATGAGATTTAGAACTGGAATCAATCTTAAATGTATTTTCTTTTTATGTATGATAAAACTGAGATCATGAAAGTTACAATAAAGATCCTATAACCTGTTAGGAGAATGACTATAGATGGATACTTCCAGATGTCTATATTTGTGTGTCAATGACTTGTAAAACTTAAATATTTGAAACTAAATTCATGATCTTTCCCCTTAAATTAATTGACTATGACTGCTATAACAAATTACCACAAACTTGGTAACTCAAAACAGCACAAGTTTATCATCTTATAGATCTGAGGACCAGAAATCCAAAATGGGACCCATTGAGCAGACATCAAGGTGTCAGCAGAGCTGTGTTCCTTCTGGAGGCTCTAGGGGAGAATCCACTGCTTTTCCTTTCCCAGCTCCAGAAGGCCCCCTGTATTCCTTGGCTCAGGGCCCTTCCTCCATCTTCAAAGCCAGTAGTTTCCCATCTTCGAAGGCAGTAGTTTAGGATTTCTCCTCCCCGCCTCACTATTCTATTTTCCTCTCCCACTTTAAAAACCCTTAAGATGATCTTTGGGCCCACCCAGATAGTCTGGGATCATCATTTCTAAGGTAAGCAACCTTAACCTCATCTGAAATCTTAATTCCTCTTTTGAATGTGATATAACATGACCACAGGTCCTGGGAATTAGCACGTGGATATCTTTGGTGGTGAGGGGGCATTATTCTGCCTACCACAGCAAGGATGAACTTTCCCAGTGTATTTCTGAGTAACTCCCCCTCCTCCTCAGAGCACTCTGATGGCTTCCCCATCGTTCTGATTACTTCCAGAATGGACTTCTGGTCCTGAATGGTTCCATGGCACGCACCCTCCGTCTCATTGGCTCACACTCATCCTCACTCTGTGCTCTGGCCACATCAGCCTTCTTTGAGTTCCCTGAATGTACCTTGCTTCTCCTGCCAGGAGGCCTTTGCAACATGCTGTTCCTTCTGCCTGCAAAGCTTGTCCCCGCCCTGCACCTCCCTAACCAGCTTCCTGCTCAGCCTTCAGATTTCAGCTCAGTCCCACCTCCTCAGGGATCACTTCCCTGATCTTCTACCCTCTCTTAGCATCTTCTGTCACTCCTTCAAGATACCTAGCACACTGGCAATTTTACGTGGCTTGTAGAATTACTTAATTCTTTCCCTGGCTGTTCTGAAAGCTCAAAGTGACTCTGTCTTTTCTGTGCACCCCCACATCTTCAGAACCTAATGTGCTTGGTCCATAGTGGGCTCTTCGTTGTCTCATAAATAAGTAAATAAATTCAAGATGTATTTCTAAGAAAAAGCATCATTAATTCATATGCTCATTGACACACTTATACAAGTAAATAAAATACTGGAGCAATAACAAACCCAACCATAAGTAAATTACTATAACACTATTTGATAAAATTATATATAGAAATTAAGTGAAAATTATGAAGACTATAACAATAGGGAGAAATAGCATCATCCAAAGGTTCCTATGTGATCAGAAGGAAAAGTGCCAAAACGATCATAGCAATTGGCTTAAAATTGTGGGATGGTGAGTTGTATTTCTTTTCTCCCATCTCCAGACTCTTCACATGTTTAGATATACAGCACATTACTGAACATTACTGTGTGCCAGACACGGGGCCAAGTACTAGGAGCAGCACAGTGGACCAGAGGGAGGTGGCCTCTGCCTGCTACAAGTTTGTAAGCAGATGAGGAGAACAAGATCACAAGTGCAGTCCAACCTTCATGAACTGTCACAGTGTTAAAGAAACAGCTTTCCTTCACTGTAGTGTGCCCCATAGGCCAGCGAAAATACTCTGTGGATCAGGCCCATCCATCATTATACCACTAAAAATTTAAATTGGCAGGGGACGGGATCATAGGGGAAACATACCTATTTCTTTTAGTCTTAAGTCTTTGAAAGAGATTTCCTAAGTCGTATCTCCAGTCATTGATCACCACTTAACAAGAAGGAGACTGTATAGTCTAGAAGGAAAATGTCTTGGGACAGGGTGGACTTCTATTAATTAGACAGATGGCCATTAGGATGCCATTGATGATCATGGAAGGCAAAATACTTGCCTTGCCCAATTCAGACTCTTTCCCAGACATTCAGAGATTCCTTTGCCCCACCTTTTTTTTAATTTACAAAGGTTTTTTCCATATTTTTATTGGTACATTATAGTTGTACATAATGGTAGGATTTGTTGTTACATAGTCTTAGATGCACACGATATGACAATATCACACCAGTATCATTCTCCAGTATTTCCCCTTTCTCTTCCCTCCTGCCTCCCCCTGGTCCTTTTCTTGTATTCCACTGATCTCCTTTTGATTTTTATGAAATCCCTCCACCCATCTTTTCCTTTTGCTCTCTAGTTTCCACATATGAGAGGAAACATATGACCCTTCACCTTCTGAGTCTGGCTTATTTCATTTAACCTAATGTTCTCAAGTTGCATCCATTCTTCTGCAAATGCCATGATTTCATTTTTCTTTATGACTGAACAAAACTCCACTGTGTTATATATACCACATTTTCTTTATCCATTCATCTGTTGGTGGACACCTAGGCTGGTTCCATAGTTTGGCTACTGTGAATTGTGCTGCTGTAAACATGGGCATGTGTGTACCACCACAGTGTGACTTTAATTCTTCAGGATAAATATCAAGGAGTGGTACAGCTGGGTCATATGGTGGTTCAGGCCTAGTCTTTTGAGGAACCTCCATACTGATTTCCATAGTGGTTGTGTTAATTTACATTCCCACCAACAGTGTAGCTCTGCTCCCACTTCTAAGAAACTGAAAAAGCAGTTTCCACCGCAGAAATTCTCTTGGTTTCGTTGTCTTATACTTTGCCACTCAATGACTGTGCCTCCGTGCTTGAGCATAATGTAAATACTTAATTTGTTTAATAAATATCCTGAAATAGCCTCTTTGAGTTGTTACTAGAAGGGCACGAACCTTTTAAGTCACTTAGCCAGCACAGATCAACACTTAATGTCTTTAATGATGAGCAGGATCTTTTTTAGTGGCTGAAATGCTCTGTAATCAATGATGTGGCCCTGCCTGGAGGCAGGGGAAACTAGATAATGGGCAGAAAATGTCACGCTGGATCGGGCCGGTAATTTGAATCCCTGAAATCGGCATTAGTGTGGCAATTTATGGGAGAGCAGTTTCTTTCCAAGACAAGGAAGAACCCCCTCCCCCAACATCTCTTAGCGATTTACACATTTACCGAAACCCCTACTGAGCCCGTGTCTGTTCTCAGCCCAAAACCTTGAGGACTCACCTCCTCTCCCCCCTTGCTAGGGCAGATTCAGGGACCACTTCAGCACATGGTCACCCTCCTCAGGAGAAAGGCTTTGTGTGGAGCTGCTGGGGAGAGGCCTGTCCAGATCAAGGTACCAAGATGTCATGCGCAGTCTGTGGGACCGACCTGGGGAATGTTTCCATGTCCCACCCTGTTTCCATACCAGCTTTGAAAACCATTGCAGGAATAACAAACAAGTCTTGTCTCTGGCCAGTAAATAAAGAAGCTCATCCAGATTTTAATCTTCAAATGTCCCCTCTGCACTTTCACTTGGAGTCTGTTGGTTTTATCCTCCTGGGAATGGATTCAGCTATGTCCACATTCACTGTGCCCTGAATAACTTTCTGAACGCTTGTATGAGCCCTCAGAACCTCCATCTCTTTAGACTGAAATTCTCTTGTTAAAAGCCTAATGGTCATTCCATTTGGTGTGAAGTTTTGATTATAGATGGACTTTATTAATAGGATGCTGCTTATAATTTGAGGGAATCGTTGCATTATGAAATGTTATTCAGTTTTTATCCTGCTTCTTATTGTCCACAGGCCCAGAAGTTTTAAATGCTAGGAGCAATGTTGTAAATGAAACATAAATAATTTATTATAATTATGCTGAACTAAAGCCAAATTTTCTGTTGGCTTGGTGATGCACATCAGTGAGAAATGGTCTAAGATGTAAAATCTATTTTCCCAAATGGATTATTTAAAACTAAAGTACAAACCGTTGAAAATCCTAATTTTTATAAATTCCTGCATTCTCATTTAATGAAAAGAAAACCTGACTTAACAGAATTTTAAAATAATCTTTATAATGAAGATATATGGAGTAAGTCACTTGGATATCTGGTGAGTCATTGCTAGCCCCAGATAAGAGTATCTTTCAGAAATTGGCCATGTCACCATCCTTAGAATGACTGTAAGGTACTGTGCCCTCCTTTAAAATGTTATGCTTTTAATTAGATAGAACCATGGGTATTCTTTGTTTGTATAACATTATATTATTAACATTTCATTGCCGGAACCCCCAGTTACACTAATTGTAAGGGATGCTGGGAGCTGTAGCTGCATTCCTGGGAAGAGAGTAGAGTTTAGTTAGACATATAGCAGGCTCTTCCAAGGGCCGAACCTCCTCCAGTTGAAGCAGAGCCATTTATCCTAGCTTCTGTTCATGCCCACTGGTTTGAAATGCTTCATTTGATCTTTGCTGAATTCCTATATACATATTTCTGGACACTATTCTTGTTCATTGATTCCTAAGTCAGAATCACACTGTTTTAACTCCTGAAGATTTATATTTTGTTTTGACATCATTATTTTTTTAAAAAATATTCTGAATCATAGGGTTTATTTATTTTGCCAGATGAGCCTTAGATTTAATTGATCAAATTTCCTTTAAAAAGAACAAGTAAACAAAAAACTCTAAAATTCCTCTATCACACATTATTTAAAATATATTCTATTAAAAAACATTATGCATCTCAGAGAAAATAAGCATTATTTGACAATTGGTGTTTTCTGACTCTGAGGCAGGATGCTTTTAAAAAAGCAAGCTTCCTACCAAACAGTGGCTAACAGTGTTATTAGCGGGGCATTTACAAATGGCTTAATGTTTATAGTTCGCATTTCAACTTCAACTCTATTTGTTGCATTAGCAAAATGAAGCTCATTAAGCCTTATTCTCTCGGCCCATCTCTCCAAGCCTCTGAACCCACTGACACTCAGCCTTCTTGTTGGGAAGTATGTAATCTTTCCTACATTACACTTGAAAGTTCAGCTCATTCCTAAACCTTCAGTCAAGGATATGAACTTGTTGCTTTCAGAGAGGCCACATCTGTGCACTGAGCCATTACGCCATCTGTTAAAGTGGTCAGAGTTCATTTTATTGCCTCCTTTGTGGATGGACTTGTACTGTAAAAGCGTGTGTTATTGAAAACATAATTTTCCTCATCATTATGCTTGCTTTCTAGCCAGATCATAACCTGCTAGAAATCTATTGAACATAGAGTGAAAAGCTCTTCAGAATAGCTGTTCTTAAGAGATTAAATGATTGCCATCTCTGTCCCATTTCTTTTATCTCATAATCAAGTTCAAGATGATACTGGATATCTCAGCCAAAGTGATTATTTGAAATAGAAATGGCTTTATCTTCTTTCATATTTCACACTGTCAAAGGCAGGATCTTTTTTTCTTCCTATTTGCATTTATAGATGTTTGTGGTTCCTTGTAACTGTCCACAGGGTCAAAGACTCAATTACTTTTTAAAAAGGCTAAAAATGGCTAACAGGAGTTGGGTTGCATTTTTAAATTTTCTGTATACAAAGACACTAGTTGTACAACTGAGCCGCAGCTTAGAGTTGTCACAATTTAGAGGCAAGTCAGATCTTAGCCATCTAGGCCAACCATTCAGCTTCACAAGTGAGGAGCTAGAGATTCATAGCAACTAAGAGACTTGTCCAGGTGACAAGACCCAGCCAACAGCTGACGGAGACGGCAGCTCCCTCCTGGGCAGTTTTGGCTGGACCACTCTCTCCCCAACCCCCAGCCATATTCAGAGTAGGTCCATGGTAGTTATACTGTTCTGGCATGGGGGGAGAGTGGAAGCTCTAGTGACCCAGAGTTCAGGAAACTGATTTTTTATGGTTAGTTCAAAGATGTTCACATTGACTTTTACTTCTTATCCCTAAAGCTGTCTGATCTGTGCTGTTTTCTTACATTGCAATTTCTCTTCCAGAAAACCAAACAGAAACAAGATCATATCACTATTTATTAGCAGCTCTGCTAAAACACTTGACAGAGAAGAAATATCAGACGGTTTGCTGGAAATGAGACTTTGGGCTTTATGTTGATTATACTTACCCACATGTCCACCAGTAGTCAATAATTAGGCACACTCAAATTATACTCTTTCCTCCTTTATAAATGCATCCACCTTTAAATAAGATTCCTCATTCTTAAAACCTAGCACATAGGAAAAAGTGAGTCATTATTTATGGCTAACCACTTTTACCAGCTGTGACTGCATTTTATTCCATTTTTATTTCTTTATTTCTTTTTTCTTTCTTTTTTTGAACTGGAACTAGAGAATCTGTTCTGTCAGTCTCTAGGGGAAAGAAACCTACTGGTCTCTTTAGCACATTAAGAGTCACAGTGAAGGCACCATAAACAGAAATTTATAATGGATACAACAAGCAAGTTACTTCTTTAGAATACAGAACTGAGGAGAATACTCCAGAATCTTGGAATAACATCTAGAGAGATCTGATTTTAGGGTTTCTTCCAAAATGGAATCATTTCAAAAGAATTACAGCAGCCTCGCCGCCCCCAATCCATGCTTTTACTTTCCTCGACTTTACCAACAAACTCAGTCCAAAAATATTAAATGGAAATTCCAGAAATAAATAATTCATTTCATAAATTACACACCACCTGAAGTAGCATGCCATCTTGCTCTGACCTGCAGGGCAAGGTCATCCAATATTGAATCATCCCAATATCCACTGTATCCACACTATGTGCTGAGCCGCACGTTAGTCTCTTGGTAGCCATGTTGGTTATCAGATCTATTTTTTGTAGTATTGCAATGCTTGTGTTAAAGTAACTTATTTTACTTATTAATTACCCCAAAGTGCTGTTTAGGTTCTATCCATAGTTTCAGGCATCTATTGGGAGTCTGGGAACATATCGCCCAAGAACAAGATAGGACTATTGTATATTTATTGTCTGTTCTTTGTCTACCAAGTTCCAGGTACTGCAAGGTCTAGAAAAGACTTCAGAAAGGAATGGTTTAGGATGGTTTTACTAGCAAGTAGCAGGAAATCTATTTCATATGAGCTTTTATATAGCACAGGGAATTCACTGAGTCAGTGACTAAGAGTCTTGACATAGAACAGGCTTCAGGCATGGTTTGATTAGACTTCAGCTCAGTCAGCTATTTTGACTCTTCCCTTGTGCGTGTATAGTGCCACTTCAGGCTGATCATTAGCACTGGAAAGACTACTCACCGATTATTGGATGGCTGTACCACTCGAGATGGAACTGCTGTGGAGATGGCAGCCTGACGGTAGGACAAGGCTGTGGAAGACCAAGCCTCCCGTTTGCATCCCAGACAACCATATTGACATAGTCTTTCTCAACTTGCAAACAGAATCTCTAGACTTCATTATGTTTGGGTCAACTCTCTATCACTCTGTAGTGACCAGGGAAGGAACGCCAAGTACTAATGTCATGAACCAGTCAATCCTTGGTCCAGTCACTGTGGTAGGGAGGGTAGGAGTACAGTGATTAACATAAGACCAGTCAAGTCCATTTCTGGAACTTGGCATGGGGACCCGTCCCACCCAAATCACACGGTTGCTGCACAGCACAGAGCAAGTAAGGTGAGGTGGCTATTGAAGAAGTGACCACATGTCTACCCATCATTCTTCTATAGTTAGAACCTGGTACTAAAGGGACTGAAACTTTGCCTGGCTTGTGTCATTCCATATTCCTGGCCTGGTCTGGGCATCCTTTCATTATAAACAGTTCATCCTAAACACAGAAGTCAGCCACCTGCTCACAGCTTCTACATCCAAAGGATCCCAGAAGCACCTTATGGTTCAGAATATATTATCTTCACACTGAAGGAAAACCGGAAGTTTAATAATGCTTTACTGTTGACAAACTAAATATTATTAAATAAAACATGTATATTAGACAGTAAAGAGGAGCCTGCTGCTATTTTTCTCTGGTTAACTCTGGCATTTCAATTGCCTGGAACATCAGATTTGAATGCTGTTCTTTAAGACAATATTTAATTTGCTCTAAAGAGCATTTGCAAATAGTTGAACACTCTGATCTATTTCAAGTAGTGAGATCCCCTGTACCTGAATGAGAAGTTGGTGTGACATGCTGTTGCTGATGGCAGCTTAAATGTTCCGTGTGAACTTCATCTCTCAAAATAAACTTTTCACTGTGTCTTAGCCTGGGTTCTCCCTGAAAGAGGGCTCCTGCAGGTTGTCGTGAAGCAGAGCATGAGGGGAAACCAATGCAAGTGTCTGTTACCAAGTTGGTCACTGCTGTGAGCATGGACCCACCAGAACTGCCAGTGAGCCAAAAAGAATGACTCAGAGTTGTCTTCCTGAGGGAAGCGTGTTCTCCAGAAGGAGAGGGCGTGATCCACTGAAGACCCTCGTCTCCTGGGTCAAGGGTTGCTCCATGGGGCCTTAATTCCTTTTTTCCATACTGTTAGATGGCCTGTGCACCCACACACATGTGCGTGCCACACCCAGGTGTCGGAGCAGCTCCAGGCAAAGAGCAGACGTATTTGGTTTAGGTGCAGCTGAGGCCAGGTGCTCCCGGAATAAGAGATGGGCGCAGAACGAGTGAGGTGAGCACGGGGAGACCAAGGCACAATGACGGGAATGCCCCTGCCATAGTCATGGCGGAGCCTGGAAGAGACCAGAAATCATGTGCACCTCTCTTTAATCCTCCCTGTGCGTCTGAGTGGCTTTTTTTTAACACGTCTTTAAAAAGGTAAAATTAATAAACACATTACCAACTGAATTGCTGCAGAGCCCTGCAGGACTCTCATCAACAAAGAGGCGAGTTCACCGGTGGGGAGAAGCAGCGGGTTCCTCGAAAGACAAGGCTGCTGTGGGGGAAGCTGTCATTACTGCATCTTCAATTGGCAGTTCTCTCATCCCCAGCAGGGGCTCCTTGCTTGAAGGGTAATTTTTACACTCTCTGTTCAGTCAATATGACAGCTTTGTCCCTAATATAATGGCAGATTGACTTTAGTTTAAATTATTCCATACAGAACCAAAGAGAGAAAGATTCTCCCTTTTCCTCCGAAAATTCCACTGAAAAACTTTTCTCATTTAAATCGTTGCCTCCGTATTAAATTTATCATCCATGTTTCAGGTGAATCAAATACAGTGTCAACTTTCAAAACCCTGTGTGACTATCCCGGTGACTCACAATAATTACTGTCTGTCAGTGCATGTGCTGGGACACAGATGTGCCTGGCACTCGCCCTGTTATCACCAGCAAGAGCTTGCCTCTTGAGTGAGGTCTTCTCTGGGCTCGATTTAAAACCTGGTTTTGGCCAGACAGAGTATTAGGCCAATTATCTGTATAATCCATCTGAGAAAAAATGTATGCATCTGCTGGCCCTGAAATCACTTGTTTAAAAACAATCTTGAAAGCAATTGTTTTAGTAATTCTAGATTTAGCTGGAACAGTCCTAAGAATCGCCTCAAACTATGGTTCCTGTAGCTCAGTGGTTCTCAACCAGGGGTGATTTGTCCCCAGGTGATTTGGTGATTTCTGGAGACATTTTTGGCTGTCAGAACTGAGGGTGGGGCATGGAAGAGGGCGCTACTGACCTCTAGTGGGTAGAGGCCGGGGACGCTTTTACTTGACCCAGGACACCCCCCTCCCTGCTATAACACTATTTGGTCCAAAATGTCAATGGGGGGCTGGGGTTGTAGCTCAGTGGTAGAGTGCTTGCCTAGCATGGGTGGGGCACTGGGTTCCGTCCTTAGCACTACAGGAAAACAAGTAAATAAAATAAAGGTTAAATTCTTTAAAAAAAAGGAAAAAAATATCACTGAGACTGAGACTGAAAAGCCCTGCTTTATATTTATACAATATGAAATAAGATTCCTTGTTTGGAAAAGTCAGACTAAAATGAAAGAAAATACTTAATATTAAAGGATATTTGAAGCTAGAATTGCCCGTGACCCCACCCTCTGCATTCTGGTTAGCATCTAGCCTTCAGCTTCTGCCCAAATGAACATAGATTTATAAGACTGAATTGTGATGTGAATACAAGCTTATACTCTTGTTTCCAATTGAAGATGTCACTTTCTCAGTCTTCATATTACTTTAATAGGGACTAGTCCAATGTGATAAAATTTATAAACCATCCTCTTTCTTTCCTTCATTTCTTAAAAAGGAACTTGGGTAAAAGCCAGTGCTCCAGTCTGAAATCTGGCTTTGGAGACTTGGCCATAGATTAATCTCAAGTGATTTTACAACAAAAACTATTTTTCAAGAAATAAGTACTTGCAGAACATTTTAGAAATTGTGCCAGTGTCAATATTTCCTACAAGAAACAGTTACAACTTTAGAGAAACACTATTTACATTTTTTTAATTTAAAAAAAGAATCCCCACGTTTCCCCTCAGACTACAGTTGGGCAACACTGTGGCCTGGCTCAGCAGGATCATGATGTGTAACTCAGGCTCCTTCAGGGTCAGGCCTTGTGGCCTCTGGTCAGAGAAGCACTTCATCTGGGCTGACAAAGCCTACAAGCATCACCAAAACCTGAGAGCAGCCCTGCCCAACAAATCAGGCTGTAAAAGAGAAAAACACCAAAGCTCATGCAGATGAAAGTAAATAGACCCACTTTTTAATAATGAGGAATGGAGAAATGTTTGTATTTTAACACACGTGAGAACTGTTGGAATGGACTCTCCAGTCCTGCCTGAAATCCTCAGTGTATCCCAGTGTTACCTGAGGTCTTCCCGCCCTCCAGCGTCCAGAGGGTATTGCCTAGACTGAGCCCCCATTCCGCTTTCTGAGATTCTCACAAATTTCTAGAGGGCTTGTGGCTCTGAACTCTGATTTCTGTGAACTGATTCAGTTGATGGATAATGCCACCACTCCCCATTTTCTTGCTCTCTACTGCACCTACCCAGACAAAACTCATCTCCTAATTCAGTCCTCAGCCCCTGATTCAAGGCAGACATGCCCAAGCTCACTTTGTCCCCAAGGGAATATTCCTGTCACCTTGGTAAAGATAGCAATAAGGTGGGCTGGGTTTTCAGCTCAGTGGTAGATTACACACTTGCCTAGCATGTGTGAGGCACTGGGTTGAATTCTCAGCACCACAGATAGATAAATAAATAAAATAAAGAACCATTGACAACTAAAAAAAAGTTATTAAAAAAAAAGAGCGATGAGGTCACACAGGCAACACAAACGACCTAGGTGCAGCAGTTCATCAAAGGCTCTTGATCGGCCTTAATATTCTGGGAGCAACGGGGCAGTCGTCCTCATTCCTGGCCTCATCTCACTACCCACCCCCTTCCTGCCAGGAGTCTCCAAGTGTCACACTAAGTTACGCAGAGGTACATCCGCTCTTTGGGGTCCCTACTCCTAAAATCAATTCCAGATCTCCTTTATGTATCTAAAAAACAAACAAAAAATTTTTAATTTACGGGACCTACAATTTTAGAAAGTAGTTATTATTGTTAATAGCAGTTTATTTTCCTCTTGTACATCTGTATAAGCTTTCATTTGAAAAGCCAGTTCTGAAGCGTAAGCCTGGGTGTATTCTGTATCCGCGTCCATATATCTAGTCAAAGAGCAGCCACTTGACTGGACTGCAGAGCCTGGGCCTTGAGCACAGGGCAGGTCAGACTGCAGCATTCAGCTCTGGTGACGCGGCCTGCCTCTGAGCTCTCTCTCGTTCAGCCTGGCATTCGAGGCTTCCTTCCATCCATCCGTGCCCACGTCGGCAGCCTCGTTTTCCAGTCTGTCTCTCATCTGGTCTCTCTTGTACCCAGTCTGCGTTTGCAGAATGTGACCGAGCATAGAGACCATATTCAACTTCTCCCTAGGTCCCTGAGTGGCGACTCTGAGGTGTCTGCTTCTGTTTTTATGTCTCTGGCCACTTTTTGGACTCCAGCTCCTCCTGGGAGGTGAATTTCTGTAACACTGTCACCTGTTTCCCCAGATTTGTTGTTCCACAAATTCATTCATGTGTTGCCTGCTCGGTGCTGAGGTGGGGACACACAGGGAAGGAAGGTGCTTGCCCTCCAGGGCTTATTATAAGTTGCGGGGAGGAGTGGCAGAATATTTTAGTGCTGAAAGTATGTCGGTGATGCCAAAATAACCCCTCTAGGTTTCAGGACTAGGGTCAGATGCTGCGGACAGAAACAGTGAAACTTTCTCCTTTTTCCTTCAAAGCATTTTCTTCCTCTCCTCAGCACGTCACCACCTCTACCCACCAGCCACATCTGTTCCTCATCACACAGCAATCTGAGTGTGGGTGCTGTGAAATCTTCCTCTTCCGAATAATTCTATCTGTTAAAAAAGAGAAGTATATTTTAGCTTGAAAAATTACAGCTCTGAAACGAATTTCCTCTTCATTCTCATGAAATTATCAGACCTGCTCATATTTGAAGAAAAGTCAGGAGGCATCAATTATTTGATCCTGTCTCATACATGTACATGGGATGCCCCTCCTTTTATTATGTGAATAAAATAATGAGTGGGCCAAGTGTGTAATTCCAGCCTGTAATTCCAGCAATTTGAGAGGCTAAGGCAGGAGGATCTCGAGTTCAAAGCTAGCCTCAGCAGATTAGCAAGGTACTTAGCAACTTGGCGAGACCCTATCTCTATATAAAATATGAAAAAGAGCTGGGGATATGGCTCAGTGGTTAAGTGCCCCTGGGTTCAATCCCTGGTGCCAATAAATAAATAAATAGATAAATAAATAAATAAAAACTAATGAGTAGACTCTCCCCTCTTAGCACTTCTTGGTTATACTGTGCCCATTTTATGATGGGAAGTTTTGGCAAAGACAGAAAAAAATTTTTTTTGGAAGTTAATATAAAAATATTATTTGCTGAGAAAATTAGATAAAAGGATTCCTTTCTCTATTAGCATTCAATATCTCAATAGGTGAATAAAAACATACACAAAAATATTATCAGATGCAGTTTATTCTAAATATTACTTTTCTAAGTTATTCACTTTGCTCACCCTCTGAGATTTATAGTTCCCCCATACCAGTTCAGAGTGGAAAGAAAAAGGCCATTTATCTAATCCAATTCCTTGGGAAGAAATGCTTAGGCAATATTAAGAATCTTCAATTATCTAATTTTATAAAAGGGATGATTCATATTCTGTAGTCAGTAACGTGTGATACTGATTATTTCTAATCCCTTAGAAGAGATCTGACATTGTGCTTTTGGTGCTATACAGCATGAAATCGTCATGTATATTTCACCAAAGAAGTAATAAGAATAATGGGCTCTGCAGTGTGCAGTCATTTCAGACTTACACACTGCAACATGGTTTTGCCCTGGGGCAGGGAAGTGGGGATTTTTCTCTACTTCAAAAGAATGAAAAATTATCATCACTCTATCCAGAACCATTATAGACTTCAGAGACTTTAGCATGAAATATTCAGAAAGTTTATTTTAGAATTCAATATTTTAAAAGTCTGCTTTAAAACTATTACAGTGATTAGTGGCTCTCTGGCTTGGGCCAGTCTTTCCTCTAAAAAGTCCTGGGTCATGGTTGATACTGTTGTTGTTTCAACAAAATATAATTTACATCAACCACAGAAGGCATGTAACGCATTAGTTCAGAACACCCCCTGAAAGGGCTTGTGACCACCACTCGGTTATCCTTTCAAACACACTTGGTAACAAAGTTCTTCTATTGGTAACAGTTTGGATGTGTTACTTATGCTGTGATTTTGTCCCTTGGACATGCATTCTTGACCATGAGGAATGGGCACTGTTCTCCACCAGAGGTTCAGGGAGCCAGGCCCCTGTCTCAGCAGTCCCAACCCCACTGAAGCCACACACCCTCAGCCAACCAACCAGAGGTGCCCTTCTTCATCCCTCTTCACAGGAGTCAGAGAAGCTTAGGGGGTGTTTGAGGTTTGACAGTGTGTCCAAGGCCATGAATGGAGCCCTGGAGATGTGGTTAGCTGTGTCAGGAACTTCTCCCTGGGATAACCCATTCACGTAGGAGAGCCACATGGGGTGAGGATGGAGCCCTTGCTTTGAGTTTGAGTTCTGGTGCTGCTGCTGCTCCCTGGCAGAGTGATCCCAAGAAAGCTGAAGAGCCTCCTCAAGGCTCAGGGTGTCCTTCTGTAAAACGGACCCATCTCAGCATGGGTGCAGATTCATTGAGCCACGCAAGGTGAAGGCAGTGCTCTGTGGGATGTCCGTCTCTGTTCCTGTCATTTTTGGTTCCCAATGTTTTCCTTATCTCTTATTTATTTATCCTACATGTCTATTATAGTGCTTTTTTTTTTTTTTTTCTGTATGTCACAGAAAGATCTGTGCAGGACAACTGGAAAAGCAGTTGTTCCTCCTTTCCAAACCTGTACATTTGGCTTCATTCCTTTAAATAGTTTGAATATATTATTTCTGTAGGTTTTAATAAATACCTTTTCTTTCCTCCCCGCCTTAGGTGTTATCAGTATAAGAAAAAACACACAGTTATCAATCTCAGCCTTAACGTAGATAAAATAGGCTCCTTTCTCCTACAGGCACACAGAGGAAGATTCTGATGTGCTCTTGATGCGTAAGTGTGATGGGAATACTGTGTAAATAACTTTCGTTTCACTTTCCAGGGAAGTCGATCAAGACTCAGATGGTCTCGTCAGCTTTAGAGACTTCGAATATGCCATGAAGAATGGACAAGACGAAGCCCAACCATGGAGAACGACTTTTGGCAATTCTGGGGAAGGCTATAAATTGTAATGTGTTTAAAGGTCAGACAGACCTTGCCCTAGTGACTTTGTGATCTGCACACTTGTGATTAAACTCTTAATCATAGTTTCTGGATATTGATAATATGCTTGGGCTCAGAATCCCAGAGGTGGTGGGTACCAGTCTCCCCCCATGTGGCTAGCAGCCCAGAGTCAGGTGCCACTGCTGGCCCTGCCGCCTGGCCGTGCCGCTGCCCCTTGCCACGCTACACCTCAGGCTGCAGTGTGCACTCACTCGCCCCACGCGCCAGTCCTCTCCACCACAGGTCCTGGTTCCCATCAGCTCCTAGGGTCTGGCAGTGGGCAGCGTTTGCCCACCAATGGTGCCGCTTGCTTTCATTCATTCCACTTTGGTTGAATGAATAACATCATCGGTGTGTCCCGCTGGCCTACTGTGTTCCAAGCATTGAGCAAGGCAGTTAATGTCCCTAGAGTCCAAATCATCACTGCACTGGCGCTGGCTGTGCAAGACAAACCAGATGGGGCTTCCACAAGGTGGCCCTGTCTCCCCTCATACACAGGGAGACCAGCACGCACTAGGGGTCCTGGGCACTGAAGATGTGTTTGTAGAAGCTCTTTGGGTGGCCTGAGCCTGGGCTCCCTGATACACAGAAGCAAAACCTGGGCTGTCCAGTTGCCCCTGTTACGCACTTGTGGTTCCGGTGGTTCTGCCCTGTAGCCAGAGCCTCAGCCATCTTGGGTTCACAGTCTCCATGCTCTTCCATCCCCCTGGGCTCCAGGGATGCCATTCTGGAGCAAAAACTGCAACACTGGATGTACAGCATTTATTTAAGATATTCAAAATATTGGTATCAATACTAATATTTTATTTGTTCCTAGAATTCACTACATTAACATTTGTGAAACAAATCATATTTTTAAAAATGATTTATATTTTTAAAGTATTTAAATAATTAAAGGTCAAGTAAAACGTAGATTTGTAAAACAGAAACGTTAAATAAGTTTCATTCTCATACAATTATTTGTGGATAACAACTAACAAAGTTATTAACAGAGTTTTAAATTGTAATAACCCGGAGAAGCCTAAGGAAGCGTAATAGCTGAGGGTAATTTGATATTCTGCATGGGGCCCTGGAATGGAAATAAGGACATTATGTAAAAGCGAATCACATGTAGACTTCAGCTACTATTAATGTATTGATGTTGGTTCATTAGTAGTGACAAATGTATCAAACTCATATAAAATGTTAATAACAGGGGAAACTGGCTGAGGGATGTATGGGAACTCTGTACCATTTTCTCAGTTTTTCTCTCAATCAAAAATTATTCCAAAATTGAAAGCTTGTTAAAAAATAAAGATTTATTCAAAAATTAATAAACTAAACTTTACCTAAAATGAAGAAACTTTGAAAATCATTAAGCAGTACAAATGAAATATTATTTCAAAAATAAAATGGATCAATGGTATCCTTGAGTAGCATATGTTTTTGTACAAATTGTCCCATGATAAAAAAAAAAACTCTTTTTGACTTCAGGTAGAGTTTTGTTCAAGTATTTTCATCATAAATTGAATAAATGAGTTATTGATCCTGATCTCAAAACATAAATTATATAGATTTTAGATTTCTAAAATAGGGAAAAGTTAAAACACACTAGTAAAGTGCCATTATTTCAGTAATTGCCAGAATTTCAAAAACCTCCTGCTGTAGGCACTCTTTGGACCTCATTTCTTAGAAGACACATGACCAGGTTAAGGGAAGGATCCCTCCTATCAAGGCTGTGGGAAGCAAGAGGCCAGGTTGGAAATGCTCTTGGGCAACTCCCTTGACTCTGGACTAGTCAAGACTTTTTTTTTTTGTAGTTAGAGATGGACAGAATGCCTTTATTTGTTTATTTTTATGTGGTGGTTAGGATCAAACCCTGTGCCTCATGCATGCTTGGCAAGTGCTCTGCCACTGTGCTATAGCCCCAGCCCCGGTCATAACTCTTTGGTCTCAATAGAAGGGAATTTACTAGAGAACACTGGGCTAGCTTATGGAACCTAACGGGGACAGGACAGGATACACCTGGGTTTCCAGGATAACCAGACCTAACATCACCTACACCTCCAGACCCTACCTTGCTCCCATAGTTCCTGACAGCCTCACACCATTCTAGAAAGGAATCAGCCAATGATCCATCCAGTTCCAAGTCCAGAAACCCCAGAAAGAAGTTCTGGTTGGCCCCCTGCATCAGTCAACTCGGGTTCACACAGGGGGTATGGACATAACCAGCGGGGATTCAGCAGGTATATCCAGGGCTGGTCATAAGAGAGAGGAAGTCGATAATATCTGGGCAGCCATTCTGTTTTATTTCTTAGGGAAAAACAATATAACTGAGGCCTTATCTAAGAAGGATAACACCTCTTGGATTTGCTCTTTAGGAGGATCCAGGCTTTCAGAGCAGAGTCACAAAAGACGGAGAATGAGAAGCTGCTCATGTCACCTTCCCCTCCTTGTCACTTGTCATAGGCCCAAATTTTTCTGCTCAAGCCAGCTGGAGTTTCTGTTATTTGAAACCACGATAACCCTCACTGTGGTGAGCACAGAGCCAAGGACAGAGTCCTAGGTGACATTAACATTTAAGGGGCAACAGAGAAAAGTCTTCTAAAGAGACTCAGAAGCAGCAACGGAAGAGACAGCTGACCTCCTCTCCCAACCCTGTCTCTGCTTGACCTCTCACTGCAACTGGCCCCAGTCTTCCCTGTCACAACCACCCTCAGGGAGGTCACCAGTGAGCTACTGATAGCCAAAACCCTCCAGCCCCTTTGGACCTCATTGAAGTCCCTTCTCCTGCATCTGAGTTGACAACTGCACCTCTGAAATCCACTTTTGGCCTCCCTGACATGGATCTCTCATGGTATTTTTGTACCCAATCTTTTCCTGCCATCTTTTCCAGCTTCCTGCCCTACAGCTATTTCATAAGCAGGTCCAAGGTCTTATGATTGGCCAATGGTTTCATCCACTGCCAAGATTTCAGTTGTTTGACTCACAGCAAATCTTATCTCTGATCTTTATCTCTGCTCAGCTCCAGACCCATATTTTCATTGGCCCACTGGACATTTCCACCTCACTGAACTAAAATCAGACTCGGTGTTGCCCTAATTTTCAAAATTGGTTTCCTGTTGTGTGTTTTCTATTTCTGTTGATGGCAACATCCCTGTGCCGATTCCCAC
>PVHX01024237.1:0-24352 GCA_004024805.1 Geosciurus inauris
TTCCAGAGTGACTAGACAAGAAATTATGCCATATAATCAGGAAACCTTCACAAAGTGATTATGAAATTATGAGTTTTATTAAATGGCTTAAGTCTTTCTAATATATCACCTAGGTGAAATCAAGTTCCTGTGTTTTGGGGTTTGTGAACTGTACATGTCATATACAGTTAAGTCTACCATATTTCTGTAGTCATTCAGTATAAGACAGTTGGATTTGATTATGCCACTTGATTTTTGATAATCGAGGTCTGCTGGGAAAAGGATAGACTGTTTGTGAATGTCATTTTATTTTTTAGTAAAGTATGTTTATAATGGCCTTTATCTCTTGGAAGGATTGTGAAGATTAAAGCAGACAATGTGTGTCAGGTGCTTGCACAGTATTTGGTGTGCAGTGAACCCTCAGCATGTATTTGGAGGCATTGTTACTCTTGGAAAGAGAAATTAATCTTTAAAATTAATCAAACTTATCACTAAACTTCTTAAAATATTGTAGTTAAATTTTCTACCAGATGATTGTGTAATATAAAATGAATCCTTGGAGAAGGTGACATTCTATCTCCTTATATGTGCTTTTCTTTTAAAATATTTTTCCTTCTAAGCTGGCCAGCTGCAATTTGAGCACATATCTCTTTTCATTATATCTGGGTTCTCACAGTAGCTGACTTGGCATATAATTTATGTCTCATGTGTATACAGTGTGTAGTATATATAATTGCTATATATAGTATTTTTATAAAATGTTCATTGTAGAATCAGATTCTAAGTCAGCAATTCTCTTTCAAATGCAGCTGCATCCAAATGACTGTTTCCCTGGGGAAGAAAATATTTTATTTTCCCCTAAGGCCACATGAAGCTATAAGTGTGAAGAGCAGCTGGCAGAAGGCAGTTTTGCTCTGAGGAAAAGCCACTTTTTCCTGACAGTTGTGCCACAGACACCCTTGTATTGGGTTCTGTCATTAAGGATTGATGTGCTTATGCATGAGTTCATTGCATCTTGTGATTCCCTGTGAGGATTAAAATGGTACTTCACCCACCCAATACTCATTTGCTAACCAGCAGTAACATACAATACCTGAATAACTGCAGTGGCTCTGTGAAGTCTTCTTCCCTACTTTCCAGTGTTGTGCAGTGCAGATGCAAATGAGACAACAGAGCACACATTAGAGAATAAACATTTGGTAAAGTTTCTTAGCCTCAGATTTGGGGATTTCATAAATGCCATGTTATGTAAAATTTACATGGATGAAGTTGAACTATAAAATACATGCAAAATTTTGAGTGAGAAAGTACGTTGGTCAGGACAGAAATTTTGTAAGTTCCACCAGTTTCTTAAAGAATTCACAACTTAAAAACTATGGGTCATATCTCTGATGAAGGATCTAAATTCATAAAATAAATACTTAATCACATTTTGCCTGGTAATACTTATGTATGTATATCTTGGCACTACTTCTATTTGGTCGTGCTGACCAAAAACCTAGAAACTCATACTGAACATTTTCTCTTTCATATGTATTCCAACATCAAGTGCCGTTGCTTCCTTGACTAAATGCTGTTCAAATCCATCCACTTTCCTCCAGCTCTGTGAGCCTTGTCTAATGCATGCTACCATCATCTTTCATTAGGACAACTGCAACAGACTTGTAGCTCCATATTTCATCTAGTCTTATTCTCCATTAAGCCCTTCCCCAAAGGACAGTAAGGAAGTTTTTAAAAATGCAAATCTGATTACAACCTTCCCCAAATAAAAAAAATTTAGCTATTTCCCATCCTGAATATGACCCTGAATAATCTGGTCCTTGCATAGCTCTGCAGCTCTTCCATGTTCTGTGCTCCTGTTTGCTCTCTCCACACTCCGGCAAGCATAAGGTTATTTTAATCTTTCATGTGTATTATACTTCTTTCCCTAAGGAAATCAGCATGCATTGTTCTCTCTGCCTTGAATATTCCTTTTTACATTAGAAAAATCTCCCATTACCTTCATGATTAGGTCCGTCCCACTGTAATAAACGTTCCTAGAACACACATATTTCCTCCACATCCACATCTAAGAGCATTTGTTACAATTTTATGTTTTTCTTTACTTTGTGATTATTTGATCAATGTGAATCTCTCAATTACTACAGGCTCTATGAAAGTAAAAATCTCTTAACTATTGAATTTAGAGGCCCTGGCATTGCGCCTGGTACAGAGTGTGCATGGATAAATATTTACTGAATTATAAGGTTTGTAGAAGTTGAAATTATGGATGTATGGTAGGTTGGTCAAAGTGAAGAACTTATAGCCATCTGCCCTAGGATCCAGTGCCCTTTCTACCTACTATCTAGCTATATCATCTTGGGTTTTACAAGCCATTCCAACCTGTGAGTAAGAATGACTGTTACTTCAAGTTTATAGATGCAGAAAATGTAGGCTTAGCAATTAAAAATAATCTATTCCTCCTTTGTGTTAGATTTTCATTCTGAAAATGAAAGAGTTGAATAAATTATTATCTATTGGTCATCCTTGTTTATGACATCTAAATATTTTGGGATGAGGATTTGTGCAGTTTAAGACATTCTGTATTTACATTCATCACATCAACTGTGAGAGAGACTGAGACATGTAGATAGATGGAGGCTGTGAGCCTGACTTTTCAGTGCAGCATTTTTTTTCCATGTATAAATAAAATGGTCATAGAATCAGAGTCCAAGCAGGATTAAAAATTACCAAACTTTTTCCACTTTTTAGGCCTTCTCTTATTCTTACATTCATTTAATAGATGCAGTAGAAGCTGTACCATAAAGACAACTCTTCAGGGCCAAGGCACTCATTCTCTCAGTTGCCAGGAGTGTTGACTGTTGATTACTAATAAGAGTCTCTCTCCAGGAATCTCCCTCAACCAAAAGCCAGGAAACTGCCTCAGCCTACAGGCCCCTCATTCACAGGGGTGGTCTTCTCCGAAGATAAGTGAGCGTTCTTTTACTATATTACATGAGCAGATAGCCCATCTGATATCATGTAGCGCTGTTAAGTTAGTAATATTTCTAAAGCTAACATCTATGGTGCATGAGGAATCTCTTATGACCCAGTGACAAAGAAGAAAAGAAATTAAATGTAATTAATTTATGAGCCAGTTCAGTGTATGAGTACACACACAAAAAATGGGATGTTTTTGTCCTGTGGACTTTCTCAAGGTAGCCCTGAGAGATAGTGATTAGAGAAAATACTCCTGATGGGCAGGACGTTGGTGAATATTCATTTTAAGTGGGAATAAAAGTAGAATATGTATGGATTATGGGCCTATAGTAGAATCTATATGAGTTATTGAGCAATGAAGAATGGCTTTTCTGATTTATCAGGAAGGGGTCACAAAGAAAAAAAGGAATCAAGGAAATCATCAGCACTAAGAAAGTTTGGGGTAAAGCCATGTGTCTGATCTATAGGGGTAGACAGAGTGTGAAGGCTTTTCTATTGAATGTTAAAAGTTCATCAGAAGACGTGCACAACATAAGAAGCATCCAAATTGATTAAGCCATTTTCTGTTATTATTCACTCCATTGCTCTAGCATGATAGACTCAAGAACAGAATAGCTATTGGATATGCATATATCTAACAGCCTAAGATCTCATTCTCCAGGATTCATCTGACTGCTTCCACTGTTAAAGATTAAACCTAGAAATAGAGACCATGGTGTAGCCCCCATATGGCACTATCACTCAAGGAGACTAATCATTTTATGGCATGTTGTCTGATTTTTACTTCTTCTTTGCAAAAAGAAAATTTTAATTTTGACTGAAATCAACACATGCTTCATGGATGGATTTACTATTCCTGCCTGCAGTGCCTTAGGCTATTCACAGTTATCCAGCAACATGGCATCTGGAATAATGTTATAATGCTGCTATAGGCCAGGAGACCTACTGAACAGCCAAGGAGGTGTGGCAGTGGTCACATGTACTTGAGACTCACTGATTCTATCACATGTTGCACTTACCAGAAGCTGTCATATATTTCCATATATTTATATGTAAAGAGAGAGAGAACATTCATAATTTGAAGCAACTAGATGTAAGCAGAGTACATATACTGTGTCTGATGCATGGAAGAGTCTCTCGAAGGGAAAACTGAAAATATGGGCTTGGGTGCAATGCCCTGCAAGGATGGAGTACCATTCTCTAAGCACAATAGGTGACTTTAATCAATGAAATTGTACTATGTCCCTAGCAGATGGAAAACATTAGTCCAATGATAGGCAATGGAAGTATGTGGTCCTACTTACCATCAGTTCATACCCTGCTTATGGTATATTTGTGCTTCCCATCCTCACACATATCAATTTCATGGCTCTTTAAGATTGGTTCCCAAGGGGAATGTTTCCAGGAGACACTGTGAATGTCCTAATAAACTGCTAGCTTCAGCTGCTATATAGTCATTTGAAGTTTCTTGACTGAAGAAATCAGCAAGCAAGGACAGAAGTACCATTCTGGCCATTCTGGTAGGGGGAGAAGTTGTGTTGCCAATGCACAAGGGCCACAAAGGGAAGGATATGTTTGCCACTTCAGTGAATCAGTAAGGACTTTTTTGGGTACTGCCTTAACCCATCTTGATGGAAAATAAACAGGTATATCAGCTATGACCTAAAAAGGACATGATGACAGGAGTTCAGACCCTTCAGGTTTGCAGTTCTGGATCAAAATCAGTAGACAATCCATCAAGAAAAGTATATTCAAGAGTGCCCTCTATGGGTGAGGGAGCCCCAAAATGCATCAGGAGGGTGACAGTAATACCAATAAGGACTCAAGATCACTTCAGAGGTGGGACCTATCATTTGTTCCACACTTCCTCTTTGTTTTTCCTAAAAAACAGATCAATCAGAATCCTGAAGCAGCTATTTCTAGTAGAGAACACTCATTATTTGAAGCTAAATGTAAACAGAGTACATACACTGTGGCTGATACAAGGAATCTGCCTTGTCTAAGCTATTCTCCATCCATAGGAGCAATCTTCTATGGCAGAGGTACAACAGTGGGTAAGCAACTTTTCTCAAATAGGGATGACTCTGAAAGGTTATCTAGCGCAAAAGCCCTGAAGGACCAGTGAGGAATCTTTGCTGCAACTGCCTGACAGTTCAGCTTCTCATTCTGTCTGATCCTACTTGCTCATCCTTGACAGGCATTATTACCAATAATACTCTAAAATAAAGCTCCTGCATAGGAGTATCACACTTTCAGTGTCTGTTTCTTGGAGGCCAAGCCTATGACATATGTGTTATGATCCCAAAAGAAAATTCAGTTACTTTTTTTTTCTTTTTTCTTTTCTTCTTTTTTTTTTTTTGGTGGTGGTACTGTAGATTGAACCCAGGGTTTTGTGCATACTAGGCAAGTGCTCTCCCACTGAGCTGTATTCTAAGTCCTTTTTCTTTTATTGTTTTATTTTGAAATAGGGTCTTATTAAGTTGCCCAGGATGACCTAAAAATTGTGATCTTCCTGTCTCAATCTCTCGAATAGCTGAGGTTACAGGTGTGTACTACCATGCCTGGTCAGCTCATCTTAAATGTTTGATGTTCACTTGGTTTTATGGTAGGTAATATGGACTTAATGGCAATTGATGTTTTAGGATCATTTCATAGAATTATAATCATATGATTTATTGAATTAAGATTTATTGATAAAGTATTATAGGCTGAATCATGTCACTTCAAATTTGTTGCAGTTCTAACACACTATATCCCAGAATGTAATCATATTTGGAGATGAGGTCTTTAGAAGAGGTGATAAAGTCAAAATTGGGCTGCTTGGGTTTGAACCCTAATCCACTATGACTGGTGTCCTTACAAGAAGAGGAAGACAGACAAGCAGCTCCATGCAGAAGTGCATGCACATAAAGAGTCAGCAAGAAGGTGACCATCTGCAAGCCAAGGACAGAGGGTTCAGAGGAAATCAGCCTTGACCTTGTACTTCCATCCTTCAGAATTGAGGGAAACTTAATTTCTGTTGTTCAAGTACTCACTGATATCTAAGGATGTTTTAAATTAGAGGAGACCATATCCTCTTACCTAGTCTCCAAATATTTTCTCTTTTCTCAAAATGGCCATACCAAAGTTGAGATTTCAGTCTAGAATCTTGCTTTGTGTAAACTCTAAATTAGTAGTGGATATCTGTGATCAGGAAAAAGATTGGGGTCCTGACCTATGTTGTAACCCCATATGGAGTAACTGAGATACCTAAGGCAAATGTTTACAGGAAAAAAATACTTCTTTAAATAACAATAGTCCATATTTATTCTGTTATATTCTAAATAATAAGAACTTCAATCTTTTTTCAAGAAACTTATCATTTTGAGATAAATCTGGACACCGGAGAGGTGGAATAGGATGCCTCCTACAATCTGCAACTGCCTAATCCTCAATCTGTGATCACAGTGGAACTCTAGGCCAGGTCAAACCAATCCTAGTTAGGAGTTTTAGTTAGAAATAAATGGTTGGGCAAAGAACAAGTAAAGTCAAATCTATCTTTTCCAGCTTCTTTTAATTCTATGGTTTCTTATATCCTAGTTCTTTGCTCTCAGCAGTGAAATGTGGGATTGGTCAAATTATAAAAAGAATGATACAACAATTACAATACAAGAATATAACATCTAACATTTATGAGCACAGATCATATGCTGACTGAAGTTCTAAGAACTTCACATATATCACCTTATCATCTATTCCAACATCTGAAATATACTTGTCAGTGTTTGGGCTGCTGTTCCAAATATAGCCTGGGAGAATTAAAAAACCAAAATGTATTTCTACAGCTTGGAAGGCTGGAAGCCTAGTGTCAAGGTCCAGGAACACCCAGTGTCTGGTGAAAGCCATCTTCTTGGACAGCAGATATGTGTGCTTTAGTGCCTTGCTTTTTTGGTACCTAGGATTGAACTCAGGGGTACTTGACCACTGAGCCACATACCCAGGCCTATTTTGTATTTTATGTAGAGACAGGGTCTCACTGAGTTGCTTAGCACCTCACCTCGCCTTTGCTGAGGCTGGCTTTGAACTCGAGATTCTTCTGTCTCAACCTTTCAAAGTGCTGGGATTACAGGCATGTGCCACAGCACCCAGTTTAACATATGAATTTAAGGGGTGTGGGGCACAACCATTCAGCCCACAATAATACCTATTTTAAAGAAAGGGATACTAAAAGCAGTGAAGAACTGGCACCAGGTCACATGGTAGCCAACAGAGCCTAATTTTATACTCAGAACTCCATTGAGCCCACATTTGCATGCATGAAACATCAGTAAATATCCTCTCTACACAGAGCTTCAGACCCCAGACAGAGACCATGGCATATTCTCTCCCAAAGAAATTCAAAGCTGCTTCTGGAGAAAAAAAGAAGAAAAAGACTTAACAGACCTGAGGGGAAAAGTGAATGAGTGACTCTACTTGACCATTTTACCATTGTCCCATGTCTTCTTTTCTTCCATTTATTTAGTCCTTTTTCAATAAAACAGGGATAGTCTGTTTTAAAAATGCTGCTCTTCATGCTGGAATGCAAAAGTGAACAAGACAGACACAGCCTTCCTGCCTTTTCATTCATTTCTTCTTTCATTTCTCTCCCTCTTTCTTCCGTTTCGTTTTATTTCTGAACTTTTTGTGTTCTCACCTAACTACATTTTGCCAGCTTGTTCTAGGGAAAAAACAGTTCTTCATATCTTAGTAAGCCTGTGCACCTCGGATCTATGGAATACATGTGTGGTCTCATTTCCCACTATTTACATAAAGCTCTTTCTCTGTTTTTGTTTTGTAATTTTTTTTCACATTGTTTTCCCTCCCCATTTCTAGCATCAGCATAAACTTATAACACACAGTTCATATCAAATGTTAAAGAGAGTACAATTTTGTTTTAAGTAAACAAGAACCTATATTTAGATATTTTAGGTAAGACAGATAACACAATTACCACGTCACATTCTAAAGGCAGTAGAATGTCTAGAATTCACCTTCCATCTCCGTCCACCATGGTAGATGAGGTCAGTTGTGTTCTTCAGCCTGGATGCACATTAGAGTTGCCTGGCGAGCTCTGATACACTCCCAGAGACCCTTAATTAATTGAGCAAGTATGAATCCTGAGGAATGGTAGTTGGTAAAAGCTTCCCAGGGATTTTATATATATATATACACACATATATATTTGTTGTTTTTAGATATACATGACAGTAGAGTATATTTTGACATATTATACATATATGGAGTACAACCCATTCCAGTTAGGATCCCATTCTTTTGGTTGTACATGATGTGGAGTTATACGGGTTATGTATTCATATATGAGGATGGGAAAGTTATGTCTGCTTCATTCTACTGTCTTTCCTATTCTCATGCCGCCTCCCTTCCCTTCATTCCCCTCCAATGAGCCTCTCCTTATTGTGTGTTAGTATCCACATATCAGAGAGAACATTTGGCCTTTCATCTTTGGGGACTGGCTTATTTCACTTAGCATGATAGTCTCTAGTTCCATTCATTTACTGGCAAATGCCATAGTTTCATTCTTCTTTATGGCTGAGTAATAATCCATTGTGATTTATATCAAATTTTCTTTATCTATTCATCTTTAGAAGGGCACCTAGGTTAGTTAGTGAATTGAGCCTCTATAAACATTGATGAATGTTTATTGATTAATGTTGTGAATTGAGCCTTTTTAAACATTGATGTGGCTACATCAATATAATGTGCTGATTTTAAGTCCTTTGGGTATATGCTAAGGAGTGGGATAAGTGGGTCAAATGGTGGTTCCATTCCAAGTTTTCTGCGGAGTGGTTGCACCAATTTGCAGTCCCACCAGCAATGTACGAGTAAACCTTTTTTTTCACATCCTCGCCAACATTTATTGTTATTTGTATTCTTAATAATTGCCATTCTAACTGTAGTAAGATGGAATGTTAGTATAGTTTTAATTTGCATCTTTATAATTGCTAGAAATGTTGAACATCTTTTCATGTATTTTTTGGCCATTCATATTTTTTGTTCTGTGAAGTGCCAGTTCAGTTCTTTTGCCCATTTATTGATTGAGTTATTTGTTGTTTTGGTGTTTTTTGAATTCTTTATTTGTCCTGGAGATTAATGCTCTATCTGAAGTGTAGGTGGCAAATATTTTCCTCCATTCTGTAGGCTCTCTGTTCATGTTCTTGATTGTTTCCTTTGCTATGAAGAAGCTTTTTAGTTTGACACCATCCCATTTATTGATTCTTGATTTTACTTCCTGTGCTTTAGGAGTCTTGTTAAGGAATTCGGTTCCTAAGCCAACATGATGGAGTGTCGGGCCTACATTTTCTTCTAGTAGGTACAGGGTCTCTGCTCTAATGCCTAGGTCCTTGATACACTTTTTTTGGATCAAGTTGACCAATCATATTTTTTCTGTGAAGCACCTGTTCAGTTCCTTTGCCTATTTATTGAATGAAACCTGTGCTTCTTGACCATTATATTCTACTTACCTCTCATTGTCCTTGTGTTTGAAGTGTACATTTTTCACCAGATCTTCAAATACTGAGAAACACCTGGAGTCTTTTAAGATTCAGAAGTGCTACCTCTGTAGAAGTCCTAAGCCTTTGCCCTTCCTCATGCTAAATTCAGGGCTTCTCAGCCACTATGTATTAACATTTTTATTCAGGCATTTAATGCATCATATTGTCATTTTATTTTTATGTAGCTCCTTCAAAATGAAATGAGATCCAATCTGTAAAGTCCTTGAGTCAGGCAATGTGTCTTTCATCTCTGTTGCTGTGCTCCATGATAATGGAGAGCAAAATCGGTGCCATGGAATGCTCTTTTATTAGGGTTGCCATATAATTTATCACTCAGCAACTTTCTGTGAGTGAAATGGGATGCTTCCAAAAATTATGCCAACATAATAGGTATAAATCTAGATGCATGGTTATCTTTTTAAACAATTGCTACCTCAGGTGATTTCCCACAAGTCATAATAACCAAGTTCTCTCAGAATAAAAATTGTTCTGCCTTTAAGTAAATTACTTTATTTTGTAAGTCAAGTTGTACAAATTCTCCAAGAGATGACTGCTTATAACTCCATAATATCTATGTTGTTTCTTGTAGCTTAGTTTAAGAATTGCTAGTTGTGTGCAGAATTTATGTCTCATTAAAGGAAGTGGCATTTAGTTAATGACAACAAATCACCATTTTATTGTGGAGTTAGGCAGTGTGCCTGAATGTCTCCTGCTTAGAGCATGAGGCACACGAAGTTGGTGATCATAATGTAAGTTCTCTTGCTAATTCACAGGTGATACAGGCTGCAGTGCTCATGCATCAGGGAGACAGAGCCCTTCTCTCTCTTTCTCTTATTCTTGCCATGTGTGGTCCAAGTAATGGGTCTGCATCTCTGTGCACACCTCCTTGCTGAGTCCCTCCAGAGCAACACAAATGCATGATCAGATAGATCCTAGCTTAGTGATTAAGAGCCTGGACTCTGGTGCTTGTGTGATTGAGATTCTCTCCCATTAGCTATATAAGTCTTTAAGATGAATACTGGGTTTGAATCCTGGCTCTGCCATTTAATATCAAGCATGTCTTTACTCCACCTCCACACTAGGGATTCAGTAATGAGCACAGTAGACATAGTTTCTTAACTATGCTTTATTCTCCTAATCTATAAAGACTTAAGTACCTACCTCATAAAATTATTGTGTGGACTAAGTTAATATTTAACAATAATTAGATCCGTGCCTGGGATTTGTTGTTGTCTATCGAAGTACCTACTAGTTAAATAGTGGACTGTTTCACTGTGAATGCAAAGGTATTCTTCCCTTCTCTATCACATGAGAAGCAAGAGAGTCTCCTCACCCAGAGCTATTCTGCTTTTCCCAGGTGTGACAACTGGGTGCATGCTTCTCTTTGTATATAGCAAGTGTGTTACTTATTACTTCAAGTTTTTGTATCATGGGGCCATCCATTGAGGATGACCATCCTGAGGTTTTTGTTAAAGCTGAAGGAAGAAGGCAGGTCTCAAGCTTCCATCACATATCAATGATGCTATGGGAAATCACTGAACTATTATGAAATGCTGTTTTCATCTTTGTGTGGATGTTCTACATGATTTTTTGGAGAGGAAGGCTATTTGACAGTATGGGATCTGAACCTTCTTTATGTCTTTAATCAGCCTCCTAATATATTATTAAAATCAACACTCCTTTATTGAACTGATAAGATAGGCCAAAGAGCATCAAGCAGTGGTAAATCAGTGCTACAGAAAGTAGCCTCCAAACATAATCACTCTGTTGCCATCACAGTATATCATTCATAAGTTTTCAAATTTTAGACTTGTATTATGACATTTAGGCTTTTGCCTTATTTGAGAATCACTTACACTAAGATTTATCTCAAAGTTTTCTTCATATTTACTCTACATTTTAAAACTCAAATATTTCATTTAGAAAATTCTATGCCATTATTTTAAATGTAAGAGAAAAATTGTCTTTTAGCTTACCATAATAGAAGATAGTCTAAAAATAAATATATCACAAGAAGAGTTATTAAAACTAAATAGATAGCCTTGCCTGCCAACACATGGAACCCCAGGCTCATCTTCCTCTCACTGGTGTGAAAGCAGCTGTGTAGGCTTAAGTAAAGGCACATTAGCACCAAAGGAAGAGTGTCTCCTTGATTTGATCTGAAAGCTTTACAAGAAAGGGAAAACTTTTTTGGCCTGAGATTCAGTAGTATTTAGTGCTTTTTATTTCCACAAATCTCTTTTAGACATCTCATTTTGGGGGAAACAGTGGAACAAAGCAGGAAGAGGCAATGAAATGTAAAGGCTAAAGTCTTTAAGATGAATACTGGTTTGAATCCTGGCTCTGCCATTTAACATCAAGCATGTCCTTACTCCACCTCCACACCAGGGATTCAGTGATGAGCACAGTAGACAACATATGAGAAAGACCCTCGTGCGTTGCAGCACTCATTAAAGATGTTCAGGTTTAGAAAATAATTTATTTTTCTAAAGTGTTTCAAAATTTTGGGGGGAAACTTGTCTTATGTCCAACTCCCAAATTTTAGGAGTGATAATGATTATCTTTCCTACATTCACTGTAGATCAAACCTGGAGACTCTTGAGGCACCACCTAGCTTGACATCCATAAAATCTATTTTTCTTATTGGAATAAAAAGTTGCTAAGATTCTAATATGAAATAGATACATGGTGAGAGTTGAGCTACAGAAGGAATAATAGAATACTTGTCAACCTAAGGTCAAACAAGATAGGCAAGTAAACAGAAAGTCATATCATATTTTATCACTTCTAGCATGCACAATTTTTTTAAAATTTTCACATTTCTGTAAGATATGTCTTATATTTGATGTCATCTTATACAAATCAAAAATAGTGAGTTCTCCTTTGAAAAGAAGTACAGGTGCTCTGAGGAAGGCAACAGGGAGAAGGCTTCAAAGAGTTTCTCAGAGAAGAAGATGCCCAGTGACCTGGAGGGACCAGTGAGTGGACCAAGGCAAGAGGAAAGTGGCCATGAAGCAAGTGCCCTATACAAAGACATATTCACATGTGTGACGTGTTTGGGGCCCATTAATCTTTCTGTGCAACAGCAGCTTGAGGGTAAAATAAGGAGGGAAAAGACCAGGAGACTGAAAGTTTAGTTAGAGTTCTGGTCATGTAGAGTCATATTATATAATTGGACTTTGAAGAATAGTAAGAGATCCTTCAAGCAGAGTTCTGGCATGACTGAATTTGCAATGTCGATAGATTTCACTGGATCACAGCCATGGAAGAAACTACTGGTAATGACAGTAAAGAGCAGAATGTGTAAAGGGCTTCTTGGAAACAGAACCCAAACCCACCTGTCTGTAGTGAAGTAGCCAAGCCAATGTTCTGGAGAGGAGAGAACCTGAGCAAGCTCTGTGCATGAGTCCATGGCCATGGGTGACTGGGCTGTTTGCCTGAACTCACCCTAAGTCAACCTAGTCTGTATTGCCATTACCATTTCCAGGCATTTGTGTTTCTGGCATTTTCTCCATGTGTCCTGGGGGCAAATTTAACTGGGTTTTGAATGTGTGAATGCCCCATTATATCTGAGTGTCTGAAAATCTCTTTCTTCACAAACATGCACTGAACAAGCAGAATCTGTTCTCAAAAGAAAACAACTGTGCTGCTGGAGTTGGCAGGCGAAGTTGGAAAGAAAGCAAGTTACAGCTCTGCTGCCTACCAAGATGCCTCTTCCAGTTCCCTGTTAAAGGCCCCTTTGGTTCTTTCTCCTCCACAAACCAAAAGAAAATGCTGAGGATTGGCATTCATGATTCCAATTGTTTCAAATTAAACTTCCCCAGGAGCTGAATTACCTTAGCGAATGTTTCTCAGTATTGTGCCACTCTGCAATCTAAGAGGTTTCAAATAAGATTCCCCAAAGGCAGGCATTGTTCCTTCATCTGTTCAAAAATCAGGCGTTTGCAAAGCTGCAATCCTGTTCACCACAGAAAGTGTTGCTTTGTTTGGTTTCATAAAAATGGTGGGTGGGAGCAACACATTGGCAACAAAATAGAATAGAAAAAGATCTAGAAAAATGTAGTTCATAGCATATCCCTAAGAAAGTTTTATTAAGCCCTTTGCAGTTTTAGGGCCTGACAGGTGGCCATTGTTGAGTAGCATGTGGAACGGGTTACCATGTTGCCAGGGGCTGGCTTGCTGGAGAAGCAGTATTAGCAGAACATGAATTTCAATGGGTCTGGGATTAAATCATGTTTCCATTACTTACTACTCGTGGCATTTTAGACAAGCCAATTAAGTTCCTCAGAACTCAGTTTCACTCCCTCACAGAAAAAATGTTGAGGGAAATATAATGTGCCATTATAATTGGCTTCATAAAATATGCCTCTAAAGAAACAAAAGTGTTTGACGAAAAACTGAAAGAATCAGTCAATCTCTGGCTTCTTTTTTCCATTAATTATTTCAACAAATATCACTGAAATCCATTAAAATGGCAGATAGATTTGCTGAGTGTGTGTGTTGCGGTGAGGTGGAGAGGTGATTCTACCTGGTGATATTCCAGGTAGATTGAACAGATATTTTGAAGATTTGAAAAGGGCCATGTGACGGCAACACTGAAAATGAAATAGGAAAATTAGACTATTAACTGTCAGCTGGAACTAGAAATGCTATAATTTAGAACCTTATAAGCCTAGTATATTTGTGTCTCTGGAGGGAAGAACAGGGACACTTACATTTGGATAATTAGGAAACTTGAGGAAGATGAATGAAGGGACTATTTATAAAGGTGCAGGGACTGTACAGAATTCAAATTCTAGTAATATTGGGATCTGGTTACCAACCCTACAACAGAGGAGCATGGAGAGAGGGAGCAGTGACCTTATAGAGAGATCCATACATAGGAGATGGATGAAGAAACTATAAAACAGAAGACCTTAGGAAAGGAAGGTGGGCCACAGCATCCCATAGGAAGAAAGCCCACCAACATAAAAGTAGTCTGACCTCCTTCTCCTTCCTCCTCCCAGCCTCTTACTGGTGCTTCCCTCTGGCTGAATCCGCTTACAGGAGAGGCAACATACCTATTCAATGCAAGCTTCTCTGTGTGTCCTTTCCCAGGGAACCAGTCAAGGCAGAGTGAAGGGTGGAATGGACCTGGGGTGGCAAATGGAAGGGACTTTATCTATAAAAGAAGAAGCCTTTTATTCTAATGCCACAGAAAGCTCTGAGCCTTGGGACCCTTTGCCTTCTAGCAGTTTTCATGCTGATACGTACTACTCCAGTGCACAGACTTGGGGCTGTGATTGCTTGGGTTCAGAATCTGGGCCTGCCACTTGTTAACAAAATGACCATGAGAAAATTATCTAATCTCTCAATTTCCTTAGCTACAGAATGGGAATAATTATATAATTTTTGGTTAGGACTCTTGATAGGATTACACATAACGATATGTTGAAAGCACATTGAAAATTGTCTGTCAAATAGTAGGCACTAAGAAAATGCTTACTTTCCCATTCTTATTCCTAACATTTCAGAGTAAGGAGTTGAAGTTGAGAGACTTTTGTCAGAACCAAGACAGGGAGAAATTCTGGTATGCCCAGCAATTCTAATAATGATAATTTATACTTCTTACTGCCCTCTGAGATTGGGAATTACTTCAAGGCAAGGATTGTCTCATTGGTTATATGTCTCAAGAATACATCATGGCACATAATTTTTGCTCAATAAATTTTTGATGAATGAGTATATATAGTGACAGAGGTATAGATGTAATTACTATAGAACAGAGGCTTCCCTTGCAGGCCTCAAATCCTTCTCTCTGGTTCTATACATGTAATTCTATAAATAACAAGCCAGAATCTGACTTCAACAAGATACTGAAATTCAAGAATAAATCATAGAGAGTTGACATACTATATGACTGCTCTGAAGTTCATTATGTTGATTTGAATGTTTGAGTCACCATTTCTAAAACTCCCTCCCTCCTAATCCCATGTATATATTGGAAGCAAGGATGCTGTATAACTTGTAGAAACTCATTACAACCCACATTCTCTGAAGTCTAGTGTTTTGTTATTGTTTGGTAGAGGAACGATGCATTATTCAATATATGCTTTTAATGATCTCTTTGGAGTTTTATGTCTTCCATCTAGCATTCAAAGTCTGAGGACAGTGTAGGGCTTCTCTGGGCAAATTGAGGCTATAAGTTTATAACCAGAGTTGTACTCTTACAGTGTTAACTTGCATGAAAGCAAGTAAGATTCTTAAATGACAACAGAGGTAACTTAGCCAACTTAAATTTAGAATAATCTTAGAATGAATACTGTTGACAGTTTGATGCTAATAAATCCATAAAGAAAACTAGACTAGGAGTCAGAAGAACATGGCCATATCATTGATAGCTGAACAAGGCACTTTTGTTAGTTATGAAATAAGAATAATAACTATCTTTGCAACCAGTGCCATTAAAAAATCATGCAGGACTGCGATCCCCATGACTCAGGAGGCTGAGGCAGTAGGATTGCAGCTTAAAGTTCAGCCTCAATAATTTAGTGAGGCCTTAAACTTAGCAAGAACTTATCTCAAAATTTTTGTAAAGGGGGCATGCTGGAGATGTAGCTCAGTGATAAAATGCCCCTAGGTTCAATCCCAAGTACCAAACCTAAATAAATAAATAAATAGATTTAAAAAAAAGAATCAGATAAAATTGTATCTGTGCAAATGTCCTGAATCATGTAAAGATTAATGTAAAATCTAAAGCTATCCTCTTTATCTTTACATATATTGAATATTCATGCATTATTTTTCCTCTTTGGTACATTTGGTATTCATTGAGGTTTATTTCTTCCATTTGGTTAATGTCCAAAAACTTACTGTTCTAGGGCGGGGGGTACATTTACAGAAGACCAAAGAAAACACCTGTAGATAGAGCACGTTTATTTAAACCTACTGACTTACTAACTGGGAGAGTCCAGTGGTGGCTGGCCGGAAGGTAACACTCCATAGCCTGTCCCTACAGGATAGGATTTTATAGCTTAAGCAACATAAGTATTGACCTCATTAGTTTCCTTTGTTTCTTTGTATGACCAGCATTCCCAAGAACATCTGCCTTTGGTATATGTGAAGGAAAGAATATTTCTTATAGATACTACTTAATCATACAGTTCCCAGTGGACACATAAAGGAGTCAGAGCTCTTTCTCATAATACTTATCCAGATGTTCCAGACTGGGCTAGCTTTCATTAGAATCTTGGGAAATAAAAGGGGCATCTCAGGAATAGGGTATTTGATGTTCCTTCTTCTTTTACATGAAATACACAGCCTAAGTATAGAAAAGCCACAGAATAGAAAGAAGAATGTCTTCCTTCCATTCCCTTCTAGAAGTGGACAGATTTTAGTAGATTATAGCAAAATTTAGGAACATCTACAGCTTTTTATTGCATTTCAGAAGGCATAGTGCTATATCATACTTCTTATTTACTTCTTTGAAGATTTGGTCAAAATAGCAAACATTTGTTAAGCATTGATTAAGTGACAAAGTGCTATATTATACAAGGGGTTTCCAAATAAATATTAATAAAAATGCTCCCTTTCCCCAAGGAATTCATGGTTTATTACAGTGCATAACAGCAACTGAATGCTAACTTTGGGAAAATAATTGAGTCACCTCTCTTCAACCCTCTGTTTCTGTCATGTGTACAATAGAGATAATAGTTATGCCTGTCATCTAAAGTTGCTATGAAGTTGAAACAGCTTGATAATTATAAAGCTTTTAATACTATGTCTATCATATAATAAATGCTCAATTAATGATGGATATTTTATTATTATTGGGAAAGACACACACTGAAACAGATATTACTGTGACACATTCTACACAGTGACAAAGAGAGATGGTGTAGTTACAAGGAATCCTTATTATCTTTTTTTAAACTTCTTGAGCTATAAACACATTTTGCTATACACCCAAAGACTAGAATGGTAAACGTGAATATGATATTATAGACATGCTATGGGAAGAAGAACATAATATTTTGCTCCAGTGGAAAATTCCCATGTTTCCATTGGTCCCTGCAGGCATGGTTAGTTTGGTTCAGGCATTCTCTAATGAAGGGAAATTTTAGGAGATTTACATTTATTTTACAGCTTCAATGATTAGAATGCTATAGGTAAAAAACAACAACAATAAGAAACAAAACAAAACAAAACAGCCAGGTGCAGTGGCACACGCCTATCATCTCAGCAGCTGCAGAGGCTGAGGCAAGAGGATCACAGTTTAAAGCCAGCATCAGCAACTTAGCAAGGCCCTAAGCAACTCAGTAAGACCTTATCTCAAAAAAAAAAAATGAAAAAGGGTTGAGGATGTGGCTCAGTGTTAAAGCGACCCTGGGTTCAATCCCTGGCACCAAAAAAAAAAAAAAAAAAAAAAAAAAAAACATTTTCTATTATCTCTTGAAATCCCAAACATTTTTGACAGTTCTCCATGAAGCTTAAAAAAATAGTACTTTTTTTCACCATTCTGTTGAAAGCAGAATGTTTTTCAAAGACAATACAGGAACAAGATTGACACTCTGTGAAAGTTTAGAATTTATGAATCTTATGGGCTATAATTAACTTATCAAAGTTTTTTTAAGATTTCAAAAAGGTAGATTCTTTGTGCAAAAAACATAGATTGTAGTTTTCATGTCTTTCAATCATGATTCATAATTTGATATCTACTCAAGAGTTTTGTTTTGGAGTTTTGGTTAACTAGTGAGGGAGTGGCACAGAATATAAATTTTGGAGAAACAAGAGGTGAAGAACCCATGATGGGTAACAGGAGGCTCTGGAAGCCTTTCTAATGTATGCAGGCCATGTGCTGGGTTTTAAAGACCTTTTAAAACATTGGAGGGTTACAAAGGTATCTCAAAATACAGGAAAGTTAGAACTATATGGAAGGGGGACTTACCAGCAAGCAAGTCAGCTAAAAAGTATGGCATCAACAGTTCATTCAGGGTAAAAATGAGAGGGAAATTATTGTGATGGAGACATTTTGGGAAATACTGTTGGAAATCTCGGACATATAGCTCACAGGATCTGACTATAGAACATTAATTATTTAGGCAGTTTTATAAATCTCTGTGCTCCCTTCATTGGGAATTGGTGGCAGTATGATCATTGCATAGATGGTAATAAATCTGTTTCTGCTGCTTGGAAACACATCTAGTCAATTCATAAATCCCTTAAATAAACTTCTCAAATGGAGCTTCATGCTCATCAAAATGAGTATGGACTTGTGTTTCCTGTTGCGCACATTAAATTTATCTTTAGTACAGCTGCATCCAGAGCTTCTGTAAGGATACAGATTGCTTGCTCTTGCTCAGAAACAGTCAAGGTGAAAATTCCAAATGAAACTAAATTCTACTGTTTTTGTATGAAAAGAAAAGAGGAGGATGCTAAATACAGGTCAGGGAATTATTCTGGACTCAGCCTCTGCTTTATTTTTCTTCAGACTTATAAACATTTAAAAAAAGGATCATTGGAAGACATTTTTTTCCTAAAAGTATTCTGGGGCATTTATAACACTTGAAGAAAATCAAAGTATGAGGAGGAGACTATTAATATTTAACTAATGTTTGAAAATATGCAAGACTTGTAGGTACATTCCCTTTACTTTCATAACTGTCCTGTGAAATAGGCAAAATTATGACTCACAGAATGAAAGTATCATGAGGGGAGTGGTTCTTGTATGTTTTGTACCATATATTAGATGCTCAATAAATGTCTGTGAGGTGCAAATTAATTAAATGGAATCTTTAGTTGATGTAACAGCAGTAAAGAACAGTTAGGTGTATTTTTCAGGGACTGCAGCACTACTGTTAACTGGGCATAAGGAATATTAGAAGTGAAATAACTTAGGTTTGAATGCAAGTTTACATTTATTTGACTTGAAGACAGAATTTTAAAAGTACATCAAATACCTCCCTATGATTGTGATTTTTATGGGGAAAAAAAAACCAAAGAAACAAAAAGCTATACAACTCCCAGTAAGGCAGATGTTACTGATTTAGAATTACGATGTATCTAGGAAGCAGAGGAGTTGTTGATCCCTGCTGGATTATTCTACAAATTCTCTTTGGATCAATGGAATGGAGAGAGATTTTACATATATCTTTTTAAGCTGCCTTATGTCCTTTTGGGGAACAAGAATAAGTAACACACACACAAACACAAGTAAATGATGCTGAGAATGTGCTGTGATATCATTTTCATTTCATTTCAGTTATTTACTGAGTGTCAAGTCTGTTTTTCTGGTTTGGGTGTGCAGTATTAGAGATTGGGGATATAATGGAGCAAATAACTATTCCTGCCTGAATTAGCTCACAGTTTTATTTTAGGCAGAAAGAAGAATCAAATCAGTGATTTCTAAACCCCATTGTATATAAGAATAACCTATGATGTTTGCTAAAAATACAGAATGAAGCTATCTAGGGTTCATTCTGAGAATATCCATTTTTATCAAGAGCCCAGATCATTCTGATGCATAGCCACAGTCAGTGAACACTGACTTGGATACATGTTAGAATTCTTTCCAGCTTTTGAATTCCATGATGTTATATCACTCTAAAATGTTTTCACAAATACAATCAGAAAAAAGAAGTGTATGTTTCTGCCAGAAGAACACAACTTTGAGAGAGAACACTAAGGAAAAAAGGGTGGCAGTGGTAGGGAGAAGAGTTTGGTCTAGAAGGTCATGGGTGGTCAAGGCTAACACCAGCCCAAATCCAGAGACGCTTAGGCCAGATTTTAGATTTCCTATGCTATTTGACAGCACATAGCAAGAATATTCTTGGAGGACTGGTGAAGAGCATAAGAATGGGTTACAAAAGCCTAAACAGGGGCATTGAGCAGTGTCTTGCACATAGTGAACTGCCAGTATTTGCTTAAAACATAATTATTATTAGGATGATGGTTGTTGGTGGTATGTGATTAGGCTGAGGACTAAGATTGGAAAGCACTGCATTTCACCAGTCTCACTAAAAGTAATGGACTTGATTTTAATGAGGACTCTCCAAAGGAGGATTTTTCAATAAGCCAAATGAAGCTACTTTGTCTAGACATCCTTTGCAATGAATAAATGAATTTTGTTGACTATTTACTACATTTAGAGTTCTGACCAGCTACTTTAAAATACAAAGATATTAAAGAAGATCAGAAGAGGGCTAGTATTTCTCAAGTACACTGTACCGAGAGGTTCACATGTTAAACTACTTAATATTCAGATTTATTCACTAAGGCAGGTGACATCAGCTCCATTTTGCAGGTAGTGGAAAAGAGATTCAGTATTGTTACAATGGAAGTCATGGTATAAACTTCAGGCTGAGCTGAAAACTACTTACTAGATTATTAAATGCCACTCTTAGAAAAATTGCCATAGTCATTCTTATTCTGCCTCTGTTTTAGTGGTCATACATTCATCATTTGATTAAGGTCCACATAACCCATTGTTTTGGTTTGGTTTGCTTTGCTTTGCTTTGCTTTGGGATCCCAGTTTGGCTAACTTGGATTGACTTAGACAAACAACAAAAAATAAGCTAGCTCCATTGCTTCTATTTCCAATCTCTTTCTCATTTATAAAAATAGTAAGCCAACATATATGCTTTCCCCACTCTATCAGTCTTCACAATATCCCAATAAGTTAGGTCCCTTTTTCATCTCCAATTTACTGATGAAGAAACTGAGCTCCACAGAGAATTTTCCCTTAAGACATCCAGCCCATATGTATGGTGGAAGGACTAGAATCTAGTTCTATTTGAATCTTCAGTCCATCTTTTAAAAAACAGTACCAAACTAGCTCCAAGTAAATAAAATTTCTCTGTTCTCATAACATTATCTACCCATCAAGTTATCTTTTGTAGAATATTTAAAGGCATGGGAAAGATTCCATGGTGTAACAAGAAGTCTATACAACATATACAAAGGAAATGTATATACATGCTTAGAAAAATGCTTGAAGGAAATACAAATGTCAATGTTTTTATGGGGGTGGTTGAATTACATATGTATTCTTGTGTTCTTTCCAATATTTTCCTGTTTTCTATATTTTCTGTAATAATTATTTATATTTAGAAGGATAATTACATGTTATTAATTATGATAGACTCTACTAATGTTTTGGAAATATTATAAGGAAATACAGCAAAACTCTGAAGAGGCTTTTAGCAGAGCTATGAGATGCAATAATATTCTTTTGCTTATAATTTCTAAGAATGTTTCATAGAAAATATAAAAATGTACAAATGCCTCATTTAACATACAAAATAATCTGTTATAATATAGTTCCTCTCTTCTCTTTTCAGACTTAATTCTTAAAACTCTGACAAATGTATTCAGCTGATTAGTTTTACCAAATCACTTGAAGGTGCTGAATTTCTTCAGGAGTCAATAGCTATTCATCTGGTTCCATTTGCCTGAAATCATCGGATTGTAAAATTTTTGAGGTCAAGGTTCTTATTATCATAGTTCTGGTATTCAGTTTACCTATTACAATGATTACACCATAAACTGAAATACGTATTTGTGGAGTAAATGAATGTTCATTTTTTAATCTACACCACTCCCTGTTTTCAACATAGCGACACGGTTATATTCAGGCTTCAGAGCTAGTGAAAATGGAAGATTGGTGCAGAACTTTCACATTTACTTTCTCTTTGACAGTTTTACAGTGGAAATGCATTCATATACCACTTATGTAATTTGAATAGAAAAAGGAGAAGACATGTTTTATTAAATTTTTCTCTGAGAGAAAGGAAAAGGTTAGCTATCATTATTAGCTATTATTATCTTTTAAACTTCTGCTCAAATATCACATTCTTTTCCAAAGACATCCTCCTATGTTCAATTTATTTTTCTATCTTACTAGTTTCCATTTCTCTTATGTCTGTATAGCTAAATTCATTGCATTGTGATTGTTTATTTACGAATGTTTACCCACTGTGATGTGAGCAAGAACACAAGATCTAATTTGTCTTTATACTCCAATGACATAGACCATAGTCCACATTGGATAATAACAAAACATAAATGTTGACTTTTTTCTCAAATAAGTCTCAGAATGGTAAAATACTGCAACGAGATGACATTTGTGGAAATGCACTATCTGCTTCTGATTTCTATTCCAATGCCCTGCTTCTCAGCAAAACATGCTTGACCAACATTTCTAATATTGCCCCATTTGTTCATCACGATTCCTCATCCTTGTTATATCTTTATCATTAGTAATTATCATCATCATCTATCATAGTATATGTTTTATACATTTTATTCCTCATTACTTGACTCCCCTCACTATGGTAAGATATTTATAAAGACTGAAAGTATTTTTCACTGCTATCTCCCTAGACCTTTTGCAAGACTTTTTTGTCTTGGTAGGTCCGTCTAAAATTTCAGGAATTTCTTTATATTTCCATAAAACAGGCTTGGTTTTGTCTTTTGTATTGTTTTTCTAACATCGCATTTATTTCTGTTTTAACCTTTATGATTTATTTACTCCTGCTCACATTGGGATTAATCTACCCTTTTTCTATTTCCTTCTACTGTAAGGTGGAATTATTCACTTGCAAGCATTATTGTATTTTGAAACAGGTATTTACTGCTATAATCTCTTATCTTACTGCCACATTCTGTAAGTTTTGTATGGTGTGCTACCATTTTCAAGTCTTTTATATTTATTTCTGACTGCAGATACTTTTCCCTCCTAGATTTTCTAAGTGAGAGTGAGGGTGAGTATTCTTTCATTAAATTTAAATAATCTACAAAGAGGCCATTTTCACTTCTAGTTCATAGTAAACTGAAGGAGTATCTGTTTGCAAGCCTTAAAAAATCTTTTAAGGATCCCGCCTCTCATAAACTCAACTAGGTGAAGAGAGCCATAAACAACTTCTCTACAAATCAGGGTAAAATCATTTAATCATGAAAATACTTTGTAAATGTAAACCAGATGCTCATTTGGACAAAATGCAATCTCAATAAAGTCCTTTTAGAGCACCATGCCTCTTCCCTCTGATCCACCTGGATAAGCTGGGGGAGAAGCAGATGTTGAGGGAAACAGCTGAAGAAACTCATTGATGACTTGGGGAAAAGATGAAAGCAAAAAATAATTTTGTGACAACAAAAAGTAAATTGTGTTTCAGAAGATACAATTTCCTCCTTCTTTTCTTTAAGCAATTTTAAAGTAAGTAACACGACCTATTGTTTGCTCAGACTCTCTATATTTTGTGAAATGGAACAGACTGTTTCCTATAGAAGACCACTGACCTTTTTCTTCTGTGTAATAGAGAGACATATCCAACTTATTCAAAATGAAGTCAATACATTTCGTAAAATCAAAAAATAATGTTGTAGACACCTTTCTGATTAATCTCTATAAAAATAGTTATAGGAAAGTCAAAACCATTTATGTGGACTCTTGTATACAAGTTCTATAGGATCATTGTTACTAGACGTGTTTGTGTGTGAATCATGTTAAATTATTCTGCTTGACTCAGAACCAGTCCCTGTGGGATGCAATAAATGTCCACTGATATTGAGAAAACCTCAGATCAATTTTTCCGGGTGGTAGAAACAACTACACAATGTTTAGTATGGGATAGTTAGAATGTAGCAATTCAATATGTGGGTTCAAAGCCTGGTTCTGCCATCTTCCTGTTGGTGTGATTGTTAAATATTATTTAGCTTTGAATTTGGAGAATATTAAATTAGAGAACACAAAGGCATGCATATAAACATTTAGCACCCTGTCTAAACACATTTACTGACAGCAATAACCAAATATTTTCATCATGGAAAGAAAAACTTTACTTTTTTTTAGGAACTCAGTATTTTTTGGTGTGAATACAGGATTTTGA
>PVHX01024238.1:0-24388 GCA_004024805.1 Geosciurus inauris
TAAATAAAACTTTTTTCTTTATAAGTTAATTACCTCAGCTATTTTATTATAGTTACAGAAAGCTGAGTAACACAGGAGGCATAGTATCCGGAGGACTATGAAGTATGAGAAAGGTGGGGAGGAAAGTGTCTGCAGGCAAACTATTGGCTATTGTTTTAACTTGAATTACCCTGAGTTCTTGGTAGCATAATTACTGTAAGAACATCTGGAGAATATCCATGTCTTTATCTCCAAAGAAAATCTATCACAGGACAGAAGATGGGGAAACTCAGGTAAACAGCTGCCCAGGGACAGTAGAACATACATTCTGTTAAGTGAGTTATCATTCATATTAAAGAAAACAATCTAAGAACTCCAATGTTTATTTTAGAAGGACTTTTTAAAATGAAGAATTAGAGAATCAAACTGTATTCTTAACATCAGCAATCCCACCCACCTGTGACCCTCAGCTGAAGGTGTCTTTCAACTTTTCCCTCCAGCTCCCTTCTCAAACAGTTCCAGAGCACCAAAGGAATTTATACATTCTGATGCTGTTGATTAAAAGTAGTTTTATAAAAGCTTTGTTGATATTAGTGTGATGGCTACTGGGTAAATAATTTTTCTGAACTGTTAAAATATGTCAGCACAACCTGCTATAATAATATGTTTTGAGTTGCAAAGCTAGTAGGTCAACTCTTACCACATTAGTTGGGTTCTCTTTTCTTCCCATGGATTTTCTTTGACATTAAATTGTCATGGTAACAGAATGCTAGCATTGCCAAATATATTTTTTTTTGTGATTGGAAAAAAAACATAAACTGCAGGCAATAAAGCAAACCATGGAAACAGTTTAACTCCACATATCCAGAGATGACATTCAGATCTGACACATCAGTCTACGTGCAGGATATGTATATTGTTGTGCTAACTACAATAAATGGAGAACTATTAGTATCTGAATTTTCTTTCTTTATTTTTTCAAGATTAAGAGAAAGAATTAACAAATCTTTTGGTTCTTTTAACTCTAAAAAAAAATAAGAACAGTTCTCAAGCTAGTGTGAAGATGAAACAATATAAATATAAACGATGACAAAGGCCTCCTTTGCCACTTGGGGTGTCCCCTGGGAGCTGAGGGTAACATCCAGGAGTCTGTGTGTTATTGCCTTGTTCTGATCCACTCTCCAGAAGCAGGCCTCGCCGTGTGGTTGTGTATTGCTTAGTTCTTCTCCATCCTTTACTCTGCATGCTGCTAGGAATTATTTCTAGCTGCTCATGTGGCTTCATCGGACAGCAGTAATCAGAGAAGCTAAAAAGACCTTGTTAAGATTATATAGTCCATCTTCTTCCTTCATTTTTTTCATTAGAAAAAATACGCTCATAAAGATGGGGGAAATCATATCAATATCCCAAAGAAATGTCTATATCCCCATTGAAGTACAGTTCACAATAGCCAAGGTATGGAAAAATATCTAAGTATCTATCAGTGAATAAATAGATACAGAAAACGTGATGTATATATCCATGTGTGTGTGTACACATGCTGTGGGGCTGGGGATTTAGCCCAGTTGTAGAGTACTTGCCTAAGGTGGCACAAAGCCCTAAATTTAGTCCCCAGCACCACAAAAACAAACAAATATTGCATGCATATATGTGTATACATGTGCATATATGTGCATACATGTGTGCACACACACATGCACATATGCACTGGAAAATTATTCAGCCACTAAAAGAAAATTCTGCCATTTGCATCAACATACATGAAACTGGAGGATATGCTGCTAAGTGAAACACAGAAAGACTCCGCGTATGTCATTTAAATGTTGAACTCTCAAACTCATAGAAACAGAGTAGCATGGTAGTTGCCAGGAGCTGGGGTTGGGGGAAAATGAGAGCTGTTACTCAAAGTGCACGAACTTTCGGTCATAAGATGAGCTAGCTCTGAGGATCTAATGTGCATCGTGGGTAGTTATGGACATGTTAATTAATTCAATAATCATTATGCCATGTGTACATATATCAAAACTTCATATTGTATACCTTGAATATATACAATCTTTGTCAATTAAATATTGTAAAATAATAAATAAGCTTAAGTAAAGATTCCAGGCTTATCCTTGCCACCCAGGAAGCTCCCAGCATCAACTTGGGCAACAGCTCGTGCTTGTCACAATAAAGTCATATTCAAAGTATTTTGAATTCATCAAGTTATCTAATGCCCCTCTCATGAAGTTGATTCTAATGTCTCCTCATTTTACAGAGAAGAGAGTTCCAATTACTTGCTCTAGATAAAAGCCAGGAAGTAGCTGAGCAAAGACTCAAACTCAGGCAGTTTAGGATAAAAAAAGTCACAGGTCTTTTGAGGATAAATTTATGTTGCAATCCTGGCATCAGCACTAAGCAGCTGTGTGACCTGGGGCAGTTTATAAAATCTCTCAAAGCCTCAGACCCCTCATCTATAAAAAAAGGATAATAACTTCTATGTGGGAGTGCCATAAAGATTAATTGAGGTAATATATATCTTAGCATAGTACCCCAGTGCTTAGTAAATGCTCAGTAAACACTAGCTGTTATTATTGATAGCATTTTATTTTTATATCTCTGCTTTCAGAGTCTGTCTGAAACTCTTAATTCAACTGTATCTTATCAAATATCTTCCAAACACTTCTATAAATTGAATGCTTATAAAGCCTTGAACCATGTTATTTAGAATGCAGCTGCATTGGAAAACAAAAAACCAACCTGTCTAGCAGAGGTAATTAAAATTCTTTAGCTTTTCCTCTTTTGTTCTAAGGTTTTGAATATTATTGACATGTACATAGTTTGCAGACTTCTTTTTTTTATTTTTTATTTTTAGTTGTAGATGAACACAATATCTTTATTTATTTTATGTGGTGCTAAGGATCGAACCCAGTGCCCCACGCATGCGAGGCAAGCGCTCAACTGCTGAGCCATAGCCCCAGCCCGTTTGCAGACTTCTTAAACTCACTTTATTCTTCTCCTATCTTCTCTCTGTACTTGAAAGCCCCTCCTTTTGGAAGTTCTCCCATTTCCCATGATTCCTTTTATATACAATTAGAGTGTTTTACACTACCAGCACCTTAGGTTAAAATGTAAATATGCCATTGTAAAATTTCAGAGTCCACAGTTTTCTTCGAAATCATGTATTCCAATCATTTTTCAGGAGGATGTAAGTTGAGGGATATACATGAGGATTTATGATTATTTTTGTCTGTTTTTTTATATATACATGACAGTGGGGTGTATTTTGACATTTTATACATACATGGAGTGCAACCCATTACAGTTTTGATCCCATTCTTGTGGTTGAACATGATGTGGAGTTACACTGGTTGTATATTCATAAATGAGCATAGGAAAGTTATGTCAGATTCATTGTCTTTCCTATTCCCATTCCCCTTCCCTTCCCTTCATTCTGCTTTGTCTGATCCAATGAACTTCTATGCATCCCCTCTCTACCCTCCTTTGTTATGGGTTAGCATGCACATATCAGAGAGAACATTCAGCCTTTGGTTTTGGGGAGACTTAGCATGATATTCTTCAGTTCCATCCATTAACCAGCAAATGCCATAATTTCATTCTTCTTTATGGCTGAGTAATATTCCATTGTATATATATACCATATTTTCTTTATCCATTCATCTGTTGAAGGGCACCTAGGTTGGTTTCATAGCTTGGCTATTGTGAATTGAGCTGCTGTAAACATTGCTGTGGCTATCTCACTGTAGTATGATGCTTTTAAGTCCTTTGGATATATACCAAGGAGTAGAATAACTGGGTCAAATGGTTCCATTCCAAGTTTTCTGAGGAATCTCCATAGTGCTTTCCAGAGTGGTTGTACCAATTTGCAGTCCTACCAACAATGTATGAGTGTACCTTTTTCTCCACATCCTCACTAACATTTATTGTTATTTGTATTCTTGATAATTGCCATTCTGACTGGAGTGAGATGAAATCTCAGTGTAATTTTAATTTTCATTTCTCTCATTGCTAGAGAAGTTGAACACTTTTTCATGTATATGTTGACCATTTGTATTCTTCTCCTGTGAAGTGCCTGTTCAGTTCCTTTGCCCGTTTATTGCTGTCAAAGCCCTAGAAAAAGAACAAATCAACACTAAAAGCAGTAGAAGACAGGAAATAATTAAAATCAGAGCTGAAATCAATGACATTGAGACAAAAAAAATCAAAAAATAGATGAAACAAAAAGTTGTTTCTTTGGAAAGATAAATAAAATCAATAAACCCTTAGCCAAGCTAATGAAGAAAAAGAGAAAAACTCAAATCACTAAAATTTGTGATGAAAAAAGAAATATCACCATAGATGCAATTGAAATACAAACGATAATCAGAAACTACATTGAAAATCTACACTCCAATAAAATAGAGAATCATGATGCATCAACAAATTTCTAGAGAATTTCTAAAGAAATTATTTCAACCCTATAATAGTACGGTGTTGATGAATGATGGCTTTACACTGCTGCTTGTACAAAAGAGTTAGTGAGTCAACCACTGTTTATCCCTGGTAAACCATCGAGCATGGAATCGACAGTGGATCATGACTTTTTTCTTCCAAGATACACAGCTCAAGTTATTTTTTCACGTATCCACTTCAACACATATTTGCTAAGCACAAAATATGATCTACCAAGAAAGACAGTTGGGAAAGATGAGAAGTGGAGGCACAACCTGGGAAAGGAAGATTTTCCTCTGTGCTCACCCTTCTGTGAACAGGAGCACCATGGTCTTGTCAGCTCCCAGGTTCTCAAAGGAGCATGGCTGGGCATGAGCCCATGGGCAGGGGGTAGTAGGCACGTGGCTGGAGATAGGTGAGGACAGTGGGCACGTGGCTGGAAATACGTGAGGGCATCATCATAGCCTTCATCAATGTGAGACTGGACTTTCCTAGTGAGAGGCAAATACTGGCCCAAGGCTGAAGCAAACAAAGCACAAGGCCAATAGGGAAGACTCAAGAGAAGAAGGATATAAAAAATGAAATTTAAGATGGAAAAAATACAAATACAGTCAAATTAAAAGTCACTTTTATCAGCAAAAGTGAAGTGCTAAGCAACTCAGTAGGACTCAGTCTCTAAATAAAACACAAAGCAGGGCTGGGGATGTGGCTCAGTGATCAAATGCTCCTAAGTTCACTCCCCAGGACCTAAAAACAAACAAACAAACGAAAACTTTTAATATTCATAGAGCCAATTGTTATATAATTAATAAGAATACAAAATCATATATATTAGTAAGGAAAATAGTTACAAAATAGTATAGAAAATATTATTCCAAATTATTAGGGGAAAACGTATATGAAGATGGATGTTATTAGTGGTTTCCGATGAGTAATGAGATTATGGGTGACAATTTCTTCTTCATGCATGTTTGTATTTTCTGTAATACAGACATACAACTTGTATTTTTAAAAAAAATGTTTTCAAAACGGTGGAACTTGAAAAAATAAAAGCTTCATAAGTGATCATACAATAAAAGTATGAAACAATTTATAGCTGTTAAAATTTGGCCACTGATGACGTGGGTTATTTTGGTTTCCCTCGTGACAGATGTTTATAGAACAGGGTGTCCCAGACTCTCAAGTTAGACCTGCTGACTCTGTGCTGAGCACACTGCAGTCTATTACAAGCATGAAAAAAAACCAAAGCTGCAGAGGATTTTAATGTCTCCCATTCGGTCAGACCTGGAGAAGAGGCCGAGAAGGCAAGGGGCCAGTATGCTTGTCAACATCTCCCCTGGATTTTCTCCAGCCCCCACACTGCCGCCTAGAATTTCTGGAAGTATGTTTTCCACCTATACCATACTTCATCATGCTGCGCTGAGCATGGTCAACAGCGAAAACTAACAGCAAAGAGAAGGAAGAACATGCATTTAAAGAAAACAAAGGAAGACTCAACAGCACAGCAATCTGAGGCCATTTGAGCCTGATGAATATTTGTGCAGAGCCCGCTATGTGCCAGGAATTCCTTATACCTTAACAAAGGGCCTCATTGCAGGGTAGAAACATTTATCTCTGTAATCATAAGCCTGAGTTATTAATAATATTAGCCAACTTATTGAAAACCTCCCATTTGTCAGGATAATTATCAGGGCTTTATAGATTTATAATTTTTCTTAGTTAATGTAGGAATTTCTTTTAAGAAGACAGGGAACCGTGAAATATATTTTTAAATAATTTCTATTGAAGACATGTGTTTTTTCTCTTTGTCACAAGTGAACCACCTCAGCCTGTTGCACTGACAACAGAAATGAGGATCCTGTTCTCTTTTTCTCAATCTTTTTGTGGTGATGAGGAGAGAATTAAGCTAAGGTCGGAGAAGCATAGTGAAATGCAATATAATCTTCTGTTTTTGCTGAGTCGAGATCCCTCCACCAACAGAAGCATACAGGCACTGTGAATTTTATTGCCCATTCTTTCTTCTCTCCCATTCCTGGTTCCCTTAGGGCAACAACCGTGGTACCAGGAACAGCAAGGCTTTGAAGGGGTGAGGCGAGGGCAATTTCCGCAGCCTCTGCCTGTACTTCCCATCGCCTGGACTTATCCTGTTCTACCCACGCACTTCTAGCCTCACCCTTCATCATCCACCTCCCTCACTGCACCTCACCTTCCGCAGTCCTTTTACTGCTCCCTAATCTCCTGTCCCATCAGCCAAAGCAAAATAGGTTGCTTTTAGGGTCAGAGTTATCAACGTGTTAAAAACACCAATGTTTAATTACTCTTTTTTTTTTTTTTTTACCAGCCGGTGTCATGGACCCCTGCCTATTTCTACTTAATCACAGAGCCTCAACTCAGTTCTGACAGTTTTGAGTTCTGTCTTCCTCATTCCTCTATCAGGACTTAATAATGTCTTCGAATGTCGCCCTTGAAAGAGCTGTGGATCCGCTTTCTCTTCTGTTGCTGCCGTTGTCCTTTATTTCCTTGGCTTCAACCTCATTTCTCCATTCTTCTGCCAGAATTTTCTTGGAAAGACAACTGCCCAAGCCACGCATCCCCACCAGTACCTAGTACTTTACGGTGCTCCATAGAATAGCCCCAATTCCTACGCATGACCTCAAGGTATATTCCCAATCTCTTTATCAATGCTAGCCCCTCCTCATAGGTTCAGCCAGAATAGCCATGCCTGGTGCAGAAGAATCATAACCCATTCCTCGGTGCCTTTGTTCATCCTGCTCCCTTTACCTAAAATAATCGCTTGTCTTTTTTAGCCTGAAAACCATTTTGACCTTTCAGATCTCAGCTCCATTGTAACTTCATCCTTCAATCCAAAACCTTGGCCATCAAATTTACCAAGTTTCCATCTTTCCTCTTAGAGCACTTTGTGCATATCTCTGATGTAGCTTTTGTTATTATTGCATAATAATTTTGTGGTGTTTGCCTCAGAGGGCTGCTTTGAGGATTAAAATCTATATAGCAATAGGCTAGTCACCAGCATATATAGTTGGCTCTACCACATGTTAGTGATTGTTATTGGTATTGGCTAAGTCCTCACGGTGATGGCCTTGAGAGTTGAGGCAGATCTTATTCCCCAGCACCCAACCAAGTAGCTGGAGATGCAATCAAATTGCAATATTTAAGTTACTCTCCACACCATCTCATGTTCAGATATTTGAGGGAACAGAAGTGTGTTGAATTTTAGGAGACTGTTATGGTTTGGATGTGAGGTGCCCCCTAGAAGCTCATGTATGAGACATTAAAAGAAGGTTCAGAGGAAAAATAACTGTGTTGTAAGAGTCTCAACCCAAGCCATGATTTAATCCCCTGATAGGGATTAACTGAGTGATAACTGAAGTGGTAGGGTGTGGCTGGAGGAGGTGGGAATTAGGGGCATGGCTATGGGGATATATTTGTATCTGGAGAGTGGAGTCTGTCTGTCTCTCTCTGCTTTCTGATCACCATATGAGCTCCTTCCCTCCACCACACTCTTCCACCATGATGTTTAGCTTCACCTTGAGCCCCGAGGAATGGAGCTGAACTTCTATGGTCTAAGACCTCTGAAACCGTGAGCTCTCAAACAAACTTTTCCTCCTCTACAGTTGTTCTGGTGGGGTCCTTTAGTCCCAGCAGTGAAAAAGATGACTAAAATAGAGACCTTTTTGCTACAACAAAGTGTTTTGAAGTTGGTTGGGTGGAAATAAAGCCAAGAGATTTGGAGAAACCCCAGGATGGTGTAACACCAATTAGCTGGGGCTTTTATAGTCTATTGTCAAAGAAGACATCTCTAAAGAGGCCCTGGGACCATGAGGATCAGTTCTTAGAAAGCTCCCACTGTCATAGGCTCATATGAGTATCTGCAAGGAGGACATAGAGGATCTTAAAGCCAAATTAAGCCTCTGTCCTGCTTCCTGGTGGGCAACTTGTGCTTTAGCATGCCTGAGAAAGCCAAGGAGAAGCAGAGGTAGATGAACCCTCAGCCGAGTGAACTTATACCATAGAACTCTGCAGGCTACTTTGTAGGAATTTTCCCAGAGGCAATGAACTATAAATGAAGAAAACTTTCTTACTACCTTCTATTGTTCAATTACCAAATAGAATGAAACTTCTTTAGCTATGTACTCAAGGCCTACCTCCATTCATTATACTCATGGCCCTAGTCACCCTGTTCCCTAGACCTGTGCTTTCCTGCATCCACCCTCAGGCCACCCTTGAAATGCCCTTCCCCCTATCTGCATGTATCTAGAGCTTACTATCTTTGAAGTTCATCTAAAATGGATTTCATTTTATCAGATAGGCCAAGCAGCTGCATGCATATCCTCAGTCCCTTCTCCTGGGATTCCTGACTATAACCCTACTTCTGAGAAAAGTAGCCCAACTGGTCACTCAGTTGTAACTCCCCAGCCTAGTAACCTGTAACCTACTTCTCCCTCCACTACTGCTAACTGGACCAAAGGTAGATCATAGACCAGCAGGTTCTGCCATGAGCACATGAGAGCTTTTCCCAAAAGAGATCTGACTAAATTGAACCAATCAAATTCTCTTAGGTAGTTTTAATGTGAGCTAAAGGAAGAGCTGAAAAGTTACTAGAAGGTAAGTGGCAAAGAGGCCATTAGATTCTGAGAAATTGTAAGCAAACAAAAGACATAATTAAGCAAATCCAATAGGATATGTGTAGTAAGGGGTCAAGTAAGTGAATAGTGTTGGGAACAGTGGGTGCTCATGGAGGAGAAGGCTAAGATCATGAGAAAAATTGCCTTGTTGTGGTAGATCCTGAACTCCTTCTCCCTTACCTACTTTCCTACAGGGTCCCAGTGAAATGTGAAAGTATGAGCTTTCTTGCTCAAAAAATCAAGAATTTCAAGAATGGCAGCCTTCCTAGAAGTGAACCTCATGAGTCCCTAGTCTTTGCAACTCCTCCATTAAGTCTTGATCTCCTTCATTAGCAAATAATCCCCTTTGAAGTGGTAACAACTTGCGGTTTCTGTAGTGGTATTGTTTGTAACCTGAGGCCCTCAGTACTTTCCCTTGTGCTGTGGTGGTTCCTGAGACTCCTGTCCTTGTCCTCCACCTCAGGGCTGTCATTTTAAAAGCAGGTTTATACCAGATTAATCTTTTGTACCCTCCAAGCCTGCGTGGTTCCAGCTTACTGGCAAAGGGATTATTTTCTCCCTTGTGTTGAAGCTAATTACCAGTGTGACCAAGGATAAGACGGAACTGCCCAGTTCCTGAGATAATCCCTTAAATAAAATATACCCCTGGTGTTCTTAGAACAATTACAGCAGGAAATATTCTCCCTGGTAAGGGAGAAATAATTATCATTCTAGTGATCAGAGAATTCCTGCTCATAGACATAGTTTCGGTAATTTCTGATAGAGGCTATTGAGACCCTCTAGTTAAAGTAAGCGTTATAGATTGTATCACATTTATTAAATACTTAACTTTGTTTTAAGAAACTGTGTTAAATACTTTGCCTATGTTACCTTCCTTCATTTGGTTCTCACCACAAATAATTAAAAAGGTACCATGTTACCTACTGGGGTTAGAAAGAACGAAAGCTTAGCTTATGTTGACCAGAGGGTGAAAACAGAAGATGACAAGCTTAGTCTGCTTGATACCAAAGTCCATACTCAGCCTTTACTCTGTTTCCTCATCTATATGGAATTTCTCCAAACCTAGAGAGTGGCCCTAGATAAGCTTCACTCCCTGAAAGTTGTTTAGCCCCTTGGGGATTGCGACCTCTCCCACAGGTGTTCATTGCCCACAGCCTTCCCCACCACACAGGTACTCCAGGAGAAATATCCTCTGCTTAACTCAGCAGTGATTCCTAGTATACCCACCTTTAAAAGAGAGTCCAGAATCTCTAATCTGAAGCATGATGCTCCTAAACCTTTCCTATTGTGATAACCCTAAAGGGAGTGGAAAATGGTCAGTCAGACGTTCCAAAGGAAATTGTCCTCCAGTCTTATATTTTTATTTGTAAAATACATGAGAATTTTGTGTTACTCTCCATATCATATTTATGTTTGATTTTAAATTACTTTCATTAAATTTTGTTTTTTGGTACTGGGGTTTGAACTCAGGGGCACTCGACCACTGAGCCACATCTCCAGCCCCATTTTGTGTTTTGTGTACAGACAGGGTCTCACTGAGTTGCTTAGCACCTCGCCATTGCTGAGGCTGGGTTTGAACTCACAATTCTCCTGTCTCAGCCTCCCAAAGTGCTAGGATTACAGGTGTGCACCACCGTGCCCAGCTACTTTCATTAAATTTGGTGGAGTACTTTTTTATTCTTTCTAGGTATACATGACAGTAGAATGTATTTTGACATGTTATACATACATAGAATAAGTATAACTTGTTTCAGTTAAGATCCCATTATTGTGGTTGTATATGATGTAAAGTTACATTGATCATTCATTCATATCTAAGGATAGGAAAGATATGTCCAATTCATTCTACTGTGTTTTCTATTCCCCTCTCCTTCATTCCCCTTTGTCTGATTCAATGAACTTCTATTCTTCTCCTCCTTTGTTGTGGGTTAGTATCCACATATCAGAGAGAACATTCAGCCTTTGGTTTCGTGGGATTGACTTATTTCATTTAACACGATAGTCTCCAGTTCCATTCATTAACCAGCAAATGCCATAATTTCATTCTTCTTTACAGCTGAGTAATATTCCATTGTGTTTATATACCACATTTTCTTTATCCATTCATCTGTTGAAGAGTACCTAGGATGGTTCCTAGCTACTGTGAATTGAGCTGCTATAAACATTGAAGTGACCGCATCACTGTAGTATGCTGATTTCAAGTCCTTTGCGTATAAACTGAGGAGTGGAATAATTGGGCCAAATGGTGGTTCCATTCTGTGTTTTCTGAGGAATGTCCACACTGCTTTCCAGAGTGGTTGCACCAATTTGCAGTCCCACTAGCAACATATATTTTCCCTCACATCCTCACCAACATATATTGTTACTTATATTCTCGATAATTGCCATGCTGACTGTAGTGAGATGGAATTTCAGTGTAGTTTTGATTTGCATTTCTCTAACTGCTAGAGATGTTGAACATTTTCATATATTTTTGTATTTCTTCTTCTGAGAAGTGCCTATTCAGGTCCTTAGCCTATTTATTAATTGGGTTATTTTTTTTCCTCTCCACAATGCTGGAGACCAACCCCAGAGCCTCACACATGCTAATGAATAGGTAGGATAATCAAGACATAAGCCAGCCATTAGGACAAGACCCCCAAAAGGATTGCTGTAGAAACATTCTTTGAGTTCCTGAGATAAGAACCCAGAAAGGAATTGCTGGTGGCTTGCTGCTGAGTAGTACTAGTGGGTGTGGCCCCTGGGGAGTCCCAAGAGCTATAACACAAACAGGCCCTGCCCATGGTGATCATAACAGCAGAAAATCCAGTTTCACTAGGCAAGTATTCTACCACTGAGCTACACCCCTAGCCCTGGAGTGCAAATCTTATTAAAATATTTAATTCTATATCCTCACCCATTCCAAATATTGTAAAATGGAGCTCTTAGGATATGTGCCAAATTTATTCTGAGGATTCTTCACTGGCTGAACTCTGAAATTCACACCCCAGGGAATTTAAAAGCAAGAAATAGCTGAGCATCAGAAAGTGAGTGAGTGGTGAGGGGACTGTGTCTTCACTTTAGGCCTCTATTCACACCTTGCTGGCCCATTTCCCTGGTGACAGCTCCAGGTATCAATCTACAGAGCAGCATGTAGAGAAGCCAGAATGAGATGGATGGATAGTAGTCTTATAGTCCTGGCTGTTGACCTATGGATCAGGGTTGGCATGTCATCTTTAAAAGGATCATGGCAGATGGAATATGTCTAAAGAAGGAACTCAAAACCATGACAAAATAATAATGCTGGAGCACTAAAAATACACTAGACAACTAGTGTTTTTAAGTTGAATTAAAATTTAAAAACTCTTTTATTGAATTGTTTTATTGAATCCATATACTAGAGAAGCCTTTTGAGGTACTGTTTTCTTTTAAAGTTTACAGTCAAGAAAGTTGTGGTTCAAAGAGGTTAAACAACTTGCCCAAGCTCACATGCTAGTGGCTGGTACACTCCTTGGCAACACTGTTGACTGCCCACTCCATTGACTCCCCTTCTTCCTTCCTAATAAAGCCATGATTGTGCTAATTCTCTTCCAAGAGGACATCTTTCAAAAGAGATCAAGTCCTTTACCAACCTCCTTGAGGATACAGGGGACTGTGAACCTTAATTGGTTTGATACACTTAGGGCCATCTCATTATCCCTGTCAAATGATTGGTTTAGGCATGAGCAAAGAGATGTGAGTAGAAGTTGGCTGGGAGGCTTAGGCATGGGAAAGCGTTTTTTGTTCTTAAAGAGGGGCACTGAAGAGGAAGGTGCCTTTTTATGCTGCTGGACTTTATCATCCTCATATGGTACTTAGACCTATGATACCCTTGGTGAAGGATCCAGCTGATGGATCAAAAAGGATTTATCCTTTCTTCTAATTAGCAGATGAAGGCATAGCTAATTGCCTTAAGCCAACAGATAATGAGCAGTATTGAGGTTGGTCGCAGTTTTTTTTTAAATTTATTCTTTTAAGTTACACGTGACAGTGGAGTCAATTTTGATATCTCTATACTAACATGGAGTATGTCTTATTCTAATTAGGATCCCAGTCTTGTGGATGTACACAACATTGAGATTCATCACAGTGAATTCATATATATGTACATTGGAAAGTTATGTCAGATTCATTCCACTGTCTTTCCCATTCCCATCCTCCCTCCCTTCCCTTCATCTAATCCAGTGAACTTCTATTCTTCCCCTCCCTCTGCCCCTTGTTGTATGTTAGCATCCATGTATCAGAAAGAACATTCAACCTTTGGTGTCTAGAGATTGGCTTATTTCGCTTAGCATGATATTCTCCAGATTCTTCCATTTACTGGCAAATGCCATAATTTCATTCTTCTTTAAGGCTAATGTTCCATTGTGTATATATACTATATTTTCTTTATCTATTCATCTGTTGAAGGGCACCTTGGTTGGTTCCATAGCTTAGCTACTGTGAATAGAATTGCTATAAACATTGATGAGGCTTTGTCACTGTAGTATGCTGATTTTAAGTTCATTGGCTATACACCACCGAGTGGGATAACTGGGTCAAATGGTGGTATCATTTCAAGTTTTCTGAGGAATCTCCATACTGCTTTCCAGAGTGGTTGCACCAATTTTCAGTCCCACCTGCAACATATAAGTGAACCTTTTCCCCCACATCCTCTCCAACATTTATTGTTACTTGTATTCTTGATAATTGCCATTCTGACTGGGGTGAAATGGAATCTCAGTATAGTTTTAATTTGCATTTCTCTAATTGCTAGAAATGTGGAACATTTTTTCACATATTTGTTGACCATTCATATTTCTTCCTTTAAGAAGTTTCTTGGTGGCAGTTTTTGAAAGGTTCTGCCCACCTCTGATCTACTTCTGTGCCTGAAGTATCATTTTCTAGAGCTTTTGACTGAGAGCCTGCTGTGTTCACTGGCATACCGAACCCTGGTAGTCCTGCACTCTAACCCTCCTCTGCATCACTCTAAGGCTGTAGGAAAACCTCCAGCTTTTCAGAGGTTTTATCCTTAGCTGCTCAGCCTAATGCTCCATACAGCTTCAGAATTCCATAAATGTACTGGGGAGAAAATAGTCTGCATGTTGCTGAATGCTCAGTTTTTTACCTTCCCTTCCCACCTGCTTATCAGTCTCTCCAGACATTCGTGTTTCCTCTCAACCTTGAGGTCACACAAGGTCTCTAATTTCTCTGTGCCCTACCCTGGGCTCAGGCAAAGTCCAGGAGCTCAGCCCCTTGGCCTAAACTAGATTTGGCAAATACTCCCACGGACAAAGGTTGCAGAAGTTGGTAAACCTCTACAGAGTTCTCCTTGTTCTAGAATCATGTGTTGGCTAGTCTCTATTGCATCAGCAGCTTTTGGTGCCTTTTAAACAGAGGATATTTAAATTTTACCCAGTTTGCTTTCTATGCGAGAGCACTGATCAGCTGCAGGATGCACTGTGGTCTTACTTGGAAGGGACTCTGTTACATCTTTAAAAGAAAGCAGATAACATAAAATAACAAATCAATCTTATAATTTCTTCTTATATAAATTTTAGCAATACAGAAATGTTGAATAATGCATCTATGTCAAATACCCACCACCTATATTTTTAAAATTATTACCATTTTACTGTATGTGCTTTATCATCTATATAACTTCTGCTGGATGATTTCAAAATAATTTACAAATGTCATGACTCTTTCATCAGAAGCAATTCAGCATATATCTTCTAAAAATAAGAAAATTCTCTTTTGTCATAATACTATGATTGCACCTAAACATTAACAATAATTTCCTGGCCTAATAATTTTTCCATAATCAGAACTTGCTGGTTAGCTCCAAAATAATATCTACAGCAGTTTCTTCCAACTAAGGTAAAATCACACATTTTTCCTCTAATTGAGACTCTTATGTTCTCTGGTAGCATGAACAATTTGAAAATGTTAAACCAATAGAATCAGATTAAATATTTAATTAAACACATTATCCACCACATAAGTGCTGCTGATAGCTCATATTGTGTCAAATCAGCAGTCACATGTCTCATTGCTTCACTCCTAGTGAAGCTATAGTTGATCACTAGGGCAAGGTGGTGACCGTCAGATCCTTCCACAGTAGAAATTGCTTTTCCTTTATCATTGCTAAGTCATTGGCACTGTGCAAATGTCCTGTTTATTAACAATCGGTCTCTTACTGGGTTTAGCATTTATTGACGATTGGTTTTTTGTTTTGTTTTTTTTGGTACCAGGGATTAAACCCAGGGGCACTTAACCACTGAACCACATCCCTGCCCCTTTTTTGTGTTTTACTTTGAGACAGTGTATCACTGAGTTGCTTAGGGCCTTGCTAAATTGCTGAGGCTGGCTTTGAACTCATAATTCTCTTGCCTCAGCCCCCTGAGCCGTTAGGATTACAGACGTGTACCACCAAAACCAGCTATTGATGATTTTTGACTGAATGAGTTATTTTATCAGAGTTTGTAATGAGTAATTTTCTAATTCTATTATTCCTCTTTTTTCTACGTTTAAAACAATTGTTAAAAAGCTGCCCCTCATCAACTCAGGATGAGCTATAATTCTTCCCCAGGTAGAGTAAATTGTAGTTACCCATCAATTACTTGTTTTCTGAATAAGAAGATGCTATGTCACCCTTGGTGGCAAATAACTTTGTTCCCCTTTTTTATTTTTAATATAATCATGCACTTGTGAAGTTTTGCTTTTCAATGAGTTTAATAAATCATAATCATTATTCTTTTTCTAAAATTTTATTGTAATCATTGATGCATATTAATTGTGCACATTCAGAGTTTTCACTGTGACACATATGTATGTCATGCTTTGATCATGCCCACCCTCCCTTGTCCCTTCTCCAGCCCTCTTCTTCTTCCCTCCTCCCTGGACCCTGGGCTCCTTCCCCTACCCTAATAGTTCCTCTTCTACGTGTCTTTCTTTTTTTTTAAGTTTCCACATATGAGAGATAACATGTGATACTTGTTCTTCTGTGTCTGGCTTATTTTGATTTTTCATGATGTCCTCCAGTTTTATCCATTTTCCTGCAGTTATTATTCTTTTTGATGTTTAAATCATACCAAATATTACCAATGGTAGCTGCTCTCTGTCTTTGAGATCTGGGAATCTATGGTTTCTGGAACAATAAGTTGTTTTCCAGCTATTTCTCCAAGAAGTCCTGTTCCTTCAAATTTTGAATTTCACCCATGATGTTCTATGATGTTGGTTTCCCTCAGGGAGGATTTATTCTTTCTTCTGATCAGCAGATAAATCCATAGTATGTGGAAACCAAGATAATTGGACCAGTAGTGTTTATTACTACAAGGCTGACACTGCCTCAAGGCCCCTTCAGTGGATAGCACTACTATATAGTAATACTACTATAATGAAAATCATGAATTTTCATTGATATTTCCAGTTAAAATTTAACATTATAATTTTTCTTAACTTCTTTTTTTTAAATTTATATCTTTTGTTCCCACTGAAAGTCTTGGTTGCCAACAATGTATTTTCTGACTTCCTCTATCTTAAAAATACATAAAATAACTCAAAATTATAGTACTGATGCCATTAAATCCTGGAATATATTCCACTAAAAGTAATAGTCCAGAGTCAGTTGAAATAATATTTTTTTCTGAGTGACTACCTTACCAAGTTTGTTTCAGTTTGTTTTCAATTTTATGGTTTGTTTATTTTAAAGTCCTGTTGTCTTTAATAAGTAAATGCTTCAATTACCTCCTTTTTACACCCTCATTGAAAAAGAGAGTCCTGGTGAGGGAGAGAGTGCCACTGTAGAGTTATGGAGGTGGTTGAACAGAACACACACCATCTGAGTCTGGACAGGTAGGACTGAGCAGTTTATTACTTACATGTCCTCAGCATAGGAGAGCAGTACACAGCTCACCATGAAGGGCCACAGGGCTTGCGCTTGAGAACAGAGTGAGCATGAGCACTTTGGGAGGCAGAACTTCTAGTAACAGGAGGGTAAAGTGACCCCGGGTTTCTGCAGCAAGATGTGTGTTTGAATAGTTCTCTGTGCTGGCCAGGAACTAAAATTCTCTATTCAGAAACTAAGAGAATTGTGCCTGGAATCTTGGCTAAGGGGGGTTGCTTGGCAATAGGACATTAATGTGCAGAAGCACACTAAAGAGGGGCTCTCCTGATTTTCCCATATGTTGAAGCAACATGTACATCATTAGTTTAGATCTTATACCACGGTAGAATATTTATGTCAAAACTACATAAAAACAGAATCCTCAGAGAAGTATTGTTTCCATCCTTCTTGTTTTGTTTCCACCCTCTTTCCCATACAGTAGCCTTTTTTCCTGGTTTCTTTTTCTAGTATTTCCTTTGGAAAATAATAAGCAAATTCCTCTCTTTCCACTATTTGTCATTTATCTATCCATTGATGAATCATCTACTTTTTCTTCCCTGTTAATGCATATCTTCTTTTTATTCTATATCTTGTGGTTCTCATTGAAAATACTCCATATTAGTTTGGAGAGATCATTTTCATTTTTTCAGCTTCACAGGACAGTGTTGTATGGAAGTAAGCACATTTTATTTAACCAGTTCTTTATTAGTAAACATTTGTTTGAATTGTTTACAAGTTTTGGTATGACAAAATGTGCATGTGTACTATTAGTATGCATATTATTTCTCCACCAGAGAGGACAAAGGCTCACCAAGTTTCTTTAGTTTAGAGGCCATGTGGGAATCATCCTAAGGGATCCAGGGCTGCATTGTCTGTTCCTTTTAAGATTTAATGACTATCTCACACCACACTTCCACTCCTAAATGCCCTCATGTTTGCAAGCCTGTTTATGAATCACATGCTAAACGTTATAGTCTTTCCTGAAAATGATTTAGAAATCTGTACCAATGAGCCTTAAGTTTTTCACTATCCATCCTAAATTTAGTAAACCCTGTTCCTGAAAAAATAAAAATGAAAGCTCAGATTTATGTGTAATAGTAGAACAATTACCTTCTCATCCCAAATTTAGGGCAGCTCACTGAGAGTTCTTAACAGTGAACTGCCAAAGGGCCTTAGAAGCAATGCGCCTGGAAGTGAGAGAAAATGGATTAGGCTGGTGGGAGGGACATGTGTTCTCTGTGGTTTCCCATCTCCCTTTCCAATTCCTCTCTCCAGGCAAGCCCCTTCCCCTTTTGTCCACTTTTGTCAGTACATAGGATTGTTTTAAATCCAAACCTACGGAGCCCTGTTTTTAGATTTATTTTCTTTATTTCTTTTTTTTCTTACTTGTTTTTGTTTGTTTGTTTTGTTGTTTTGGGGTTTTTTTGTTTGGTACTGGGGATTGAACCTAGAGGTACTTACCACTGAGCCACACCCCTAGTCCTTTCTTTTTATTTTTTATTTTGAGACAGGGTCTCGTTAAGTTGCTTAGGGCCTTGCTAAATTGCTGAGGCTTTCCTTGAACTTTTGATCCTGCTGCCTCAGTCTCCAGAGTCAATGGGACTACAGGCATATACAGCCTGGTCTGTTTTTAGATTTTTTTGGGGGCGAGGGGGGCTGGTAAAACTTAGCTAGCTTTCCTTTTAATTTTTTATTGTGAAAAAATTAAAGTCAAGTAGGTGATAGAATAGATACTGTTGAACTGACCATCAACATTCTTCCAGTCTTGTTTCATCTTCTAACTTATGTCGCATTATATATCATCTGTAAATTCTTCAGAGCAGCCCTAAAAATAAAAACAAACAAACAAAAAACACTACCCTAAATGCCATTTTCACATTTCACAATATAAAAATTCCTTGGCTTTATATATTTCCCAGGATAAGATCATAGTTTCAAAGATGTGATTCAATGGTTGTTTTAGTTGAATTATGATCCAAACATAACTTTTAATAATTCAGAAAATGCACACTAGTTTAGAATATGGTCTAAAATGGCCCAAAGTCTGAATAATTAAATCATTTACAAATTCTGTAACTGTAAGGTATGTGCAGACATGCAAATCAATTCAGTAAATTATTTCTTTTTTCACAAAATATAAGAGCTTTTTATTATACACTATTAGTAACTTATGAATGGCTGCATTGAAAGGGCTAGAGGTGCCTGGAAGCAATTTATTCTAAGCTTTAAAATAATAATACTTATTGTTTGTTTTTCTGGTTTTAAAAGCAATATGATTTCATTGCTCAAATTTTAAAAATAATAAACCAAGCAAAAGGAAATAAATCACTTAGTTCTATCACTGAAAAAAATAATTTTTCCTAGTTTCTTGAGGTACCTCCATGTGTGTAGGTATTTTTAAATGAAATAATTTATACACAGTTTCATATCCTATTTAATAACAATGCAGTTAATGGTCATAATGTCTTTAAACTATTAAAAATATTACTTCTAATTGCTACATACCAATCCAGAGTACAGAGCTTTTATATTTATTTATCTATTCCTCTAAGATTGACTATTAAGTATATTTAATTTAACTATTAAAAACCTTACAAATTTACACATAAATCTGAGCTTTCATTTTTATTTTCTCAGGAATGGGATTTATTAAAGTTAGGGTGGATAGTGAAAAACTTAAGGCTCATTGGTACAGATTTCTAAATCATTTTCAGGAAAGACTATAACGTTTAACATGTGATTCGCAAACAGGCTTATAAACAACATGAGGACACTTAGGAGTGGAAGTGTGGTGTGAGATAGTCATTAAATCTTAAAAGGAACAAAGAATGCAGCCCTGGATCCCTTAGGATGATTCCCACATGGCCTCTAAACCAAAGAAACTTGGTGAGCCTTTGTCCTCTCTGGTGGAGAAATCCTAACATATATACTTTGAGAAAATGGCCTGAAATGGAAAAGAATTGTATTAGGATTAAAAAGAATTGGATTCATCTTGATGCTTTTTTAGGTCTTCTCAGTACATCTGCACAATATGTAGGACCTGACACTGGGCTATGTTAATGTCTTAGGCCGAATTCTAAGATGCCCTCTGTATTAGTTGGGGTTCTCCAGAGAAACAGAACCAATTGTGTGTGTGTGTGCGTGTGTGTGTGTGTGTGTGTGTGTTTATAAGGGGATTTATTAGACTGGCTCATATGATCAGGGGCTGAATAGTCCTATAGTGGTCATCTGCAGACTGGAGAGTCAGAGAAACCAGTAGCTGAAGGGCTCAGAACAAGACAAAGAAGTCAATGTCATAGTCCCTGTCCAGGGCTTGAAGGCCACCTGGAAGAGCCAATGGTGCAAGTTCATGTCCAAAGGCTAAAGCATCTGATGTCAACAAGCAACAGCAGCCGCAAATACTGCGCCAGTTCAAGAAGGGTTGCGTGCACATGCCTGTGAGCATTGCTCACATTGCTATGACCAAACAATTGGGATTAAAAAGAATTGGATTTATCTTGAGGCTCTTTTAGATCTTCTCAGTGCATCTGAACCATGGGTAGGAGCTGACAAGAACAATTTTAGAGAAGGAAAAATTTATTTGTTACTGATGGTTTCAGAAATCTTAGTTCATAGACAGCCGGTTCTATTGGTCTGGCTCCAGGGTGATACAAAATATCATGGAAGAAGAGTGTGATGGAGGAAAGTATCTCAGGATATGACAATGAGGAAGCAGAGAGAGCCTAAGCTTGGCTCACCAGGGACAAAATATATATTCCAGAGGTATGCCCCCCGTGACCCACCTCTTCCAGCCACACCCTACCTGCCCACAGTCATCACCCAATTAATCCATTCAAGTGGATTAATGCACTGATTATATTAAGACTCTCATAACCCAATCATTTTACCTCTGATTTTTCTGGCATTGTTTCACACATCAACTTTTGGGAGACAACTCATTTCTAAACCATAATACCCTTCCTTCACCTGTTTTTTTTTTTTTTTTTTTTTTTTTTTTTTTTTTGGTACCAGGGATTGAACTCAGGGCCACTCGACCACTGAGCCACATCCCCAGCCCTATTTTGTGTTTTATATAGTGACAGGGTCTCACTGAGTTGCTTAGTGCCTCGCCATTGGCTTTGAACTCGCGATTCTCCTGTCTCAGCCTCCCTAAGTGCTGGGATTACAAGTGTGAGCCACCACGCCCGGCTCTTTCACCTTTTCATTCCATTGGGACAGCTGGTTTGTTCATGCTGCCCATGTTACAGGCAGGTCTTCCCCAGTTGGTTTGACCACACACCAGTCTTTTCTAGAAGTACCCTCACAGACACATCCAGAAGTATGCATTACCAAATTCCTAGGCATCCCTCAATCCAGCCAAGCAGACAACCAAAATTAACCATCACACCATTCAAAATCCATACATGCTGATGCATATTCTCTATAGAGTCTTTGGGATTGTGAGTATGATGCATTCATATGGCACAACTGGATTTAGAAAAGGATGGTTATCAGAGCAGGGCTGACCTGATCATATAAACCTTTTCCATCTGGTCTTAGAGGTCATAGAGTGAGGAAGTTAGAGTGATCTGAATTGTGAAGTGGATTTGACATGATGTTTATTCATAGCTGTCTATGGAGATAGAGGAGGCCACGTGAGCAGACACAGGAAGCCTCACGAAGTCCAGAACAGCCCTTAGATAGCAAGCAAGGACACAGGGACCCTGGTCCTACAACAGCAAGGAAGTAAATTTTATCAACAACCTTAGGGAGCTTAGCAGATCCACTCCAGCTGAGTCTCCAAAAGAGGATGAAAACAATTGGCCTTTTGATTCCTACCTCATGAGACTCTGAGCAGAAAACCTAGTTCAATTGTGCAGAGATCTTAACCCAGGGAAAGTGTAGATAATAAATGTATGTTGTTTTTAAGTGCTAAATTTGTGGTAATATGTTGTGCAACAACAGAAAAGTAGTAGAGCTATGTTACGGTAACAACCTCAAAATTGTAGTGGCTTTTTAACAAAAACATATTTCTGTCATGGAGTATTGACTTTGGTCCTAGCTGTCCGGCCCCAAGCTTGATTCTTCAGTCTCAGGGGTAATCTCTGTGAGCTATACACAGGGGCTCTTCTAATTATGGTCACTCAGGGACCCAGACTGACAGATGCTCCATCTCAATGGGTATTTCTACCATCATCGGGGCAGGAATAAAGGGGGCAGGTGCTGGGGGGGAGATTTTAAACTTGGTGCCTAAAGTTTCTGTCTAGATGTGACAAATTCACGTTCTTCTTTTGCTGGTCACACTTATTTCAGAGTTAAGTATGGAAATGCAATTGTGCAAAGAAGAAAATGAACATTTTTGTTAATAGTAAATGAAAACCAATCCACACTGGAGTGGCCTCTATCCAGTCAAGCCTGCTGGGTGAGCAGTGTCCCAGGCGTAAGTTCAAGGATGGTTCTGTATCTAGGTTCTATGCTGCCCAACATGGTGCAGACTGACTTTCCCATCCATTAGTCACCCCAAAGGGATTATTTTTTTTCCTTTTCTTTCTTTCTGTCTTTCTTTCTTTCTTTTTTTTTTCTTTTTTTTTCTTTTTTTTTTTTTTTTGGTACCAGGGATTGAACCCAGGTGATTTACTACTGAACCACATAACCAGCCTCTTTTATGTTTTATTTTGAGACAGGGTCTTGCTAAGTTGCTTAGGGCCTCTCTAAGTTGCTGAGGCTGGCTTTGAACTTGTGATCTTTTTGTCTTAGCCTCCCAAGCCACTGGGATTACAGGTGTTTACCATCATAACTGGCTGGATTCTTCTTTCTACTTTGACCATCCTCCAAAAGCAGCACTTTTGTTCATTCATCCATAAAATATTATATGTAAGATATTATGGATGGTATGTTATCTCTAAGCAGGTCCTCCCATCTCTGTGCATTTTATTGCTCTTCCCATCAAGACATGGGATCCCTCTCCTTTCTTAAAACTGATCTGGTTTTGTGGCTTTCTTTGACCAAAAGAATGAGGCAGAAGTGACACTGTACTAGTTAGGGTCTATCCCTTAATAGCTTTCTTGGAAAGTCAGCTAACATTTAAGGAGGTCTCAGCCATCCTATTGCATAAGAGGGAGGAAGAGGGATCCTTGAAAATGTCAGGAATCTCACATATTCAAGCCTTAGTTGAGTTGTCACCTGAATGCAGCCCAATAAGTGACTCTAGTCTATAGTGTTTGGAATTGAGATGAACTGGCCCTGCTGAACCCTGACCAAATTGCCAACTAGTAAGCAAATAAATGATATCTTTAAGCAAAGTTTGGGGGAGTTTTCTTATACAATAATATATATTTGATCCACTCTGCATGAATCTTTGACCTTGCATATTTATAATAAAATCCATTGAGTGATAACTGTTATTTAAAAAAAAAAAAGGTAAAATAGACTATAGGAGATCAGAGCAGAGAGATTAATTACAGCCACAGGCTCTGGGAATGCATCACAGAGAAGCTGATGACTAAAATAGGCTTCAAGCCCACTTGTACTGGCATCACTATTAACCTCTAGGCATCTATTTCCTTCAGGAGAAGGAAACACACACACACACACACACACACACACACACACACATCTTCCTTCATATTAAGATTTAAACAGGGGCTGGGGTTATGGCTAGTGGTAGCGTGCTCACCTAGCACACATGAGGCAGTGGGTTCAATCCTCAGCACCACATAAAAATAAAGATATTGTGTCCACCTTCAACTAAAAAATAAATATTAAAAAGGATTTAAACAAGTAATACATTTTAGTAGTTTACTTGAACTCTCCTGCCTATTGTTTGCATTTTAAGGGAGAACTACATCAAAAAAAGAGATGAGCATAAAAGGGTGTTGTATTTTGTCAAATGCCTTCTCTGCATCAATTGATAAAATCATGTGATTCTTATCTTTAAGTCTATTGATGTAATGTATTACATTGATTGATTTCTGTATGTTGAACCAACCTTGCATCCCTGGGATGAACCCCACTTGATCATGGTGCACTATTTTTTTGATATGTTTTTGTATGCAATTTGCCAGAATTTTATTGAGAATTTTTGCATCTATGTTCATCAGGAATATTGGTCTGAGTTTTCTTTCTTTGATGTGTCTCTGGTTTTGGAATCAGGGTGATACTTGCCTCATAGAATGAGTTTGGAAGGGTTCCCTCCTTTTCTATTTCATGAAATAGTTTGAGGAGAATTGGTATTAATTCTTCTTTGAAAGTCTTGTAGAACTCAGATGAGAATCCATCTGGACCTGGGCTTTTCTTGGTTGGAAGGCTCTTGATGGCCTCGTCTATTTCCTTGCTTGAAATTGATCTGTTTAAGTTGTGTATGTCCTCTGGGTTCAGTTTGGGTAGGTCATATGCCTCTAGAAATTTGTCGGTGTCTTCAGGGTTTTCTATTTTACTGGAGTATAAATTTTCAAAATAGTTTCTA